>CAJPVJ010000844.1:0-20048 GCA_905397405.1 Oppiella nova
ATTTATAAAGTATTGTATCATTAATAATACTCTGTTCATAAGATAGTTTAGTAAAATAATTAATTATATTTTTACCTTAAGATATTTGAAAAAATGTTAGATTAATAATAGTAATTTAATAAAAAAAATATGAATTTTACTCAAAATTAATTTATAATATTTTATTTTATTATTTTAGAAATTCAATAAGCTAATATAAAATATATCTTGATATACAAAATTACACGTTTAATTGCGCTAATACTTCTTACATTAATAAAAAAAAGTTATATTCTCGATAAAATTGAAATAAATTGATAGAAAATAGTGTTATTAGAAGTAAAATCAAACACCAAAATTCGCTCAACTTTTAAAAAGTAAAACATTATGCTTTTTGACAAATATATAAAAATTCAATCATTTATCAAAATTGCAATTTTATGTCAAAAATATCTTCTCGTATTTCTATTGGGATAACATATTGAGTCCATAACTCCTACCATTTTCCCTGAATCTTGAGTTTATCTTTTAAAATAAGTCAACAGAATTCCAGCAAATTCTTATCAAATACCAAAAAACAAATTTTATTTATTGATTAGATTTTATTCACCAAATAAATCTGATAATAAAATATTTAGCCAAAATTCTGGGAAAGTCATTTTTTGCGCAAAAAATTATTTCAACAAAATCTAAGACACCATTGATTACCAACTGATGTAACAATATATTCAGTGTTTGCTCTAAAAGTCATGAAAACCCGCACGACTTGGAAACTGATATATCGATAGATAATTGAGTTTTAAAATAATGATTACGACAACAAATTATGATCCATTGTTTGCCAACATTTCTGTAATGTGTGAATACATACATAGCGAGCTATATATCGATAGAAAGTTATGTAATACTAAATGATAGCCTTTGGAGAGTGAAGGCACAGAAATTAGCATAATTTGGTTCAATCATAAGGCGGCAAAAATGCCAGATTTGCTACGAGAGAGAGAGAGAGAAAGAGAGAGAGAGAGAGAGAGAGAGAGAGGAAAGTTTGAATAATTTAACAGAAAAGACGACTAAAACCTCAGGACTCGATAAACAGCAATCAATGGCTCTATAATAAAGTGGTAATAGTTTTCAAAATTAAAGTCCGAAGCGAACGAACAATCATTTGTTGTGTCCTTAAGGTTACGATAGGAAGTGTATCTCAGGAGGAGATTGAGATGCCTTTTATGACTACTCGAGGCTAAAGTGTTAGTGAAAAAAGTGTTCATTAGGAGCAGTGATTCGCTTATTTTTAGTCTTTATGACCACTAATATAGCAGTCATTAGATAAAAACACTGTTATTATGAAGTTTATACAATTTTATTACATTATCATAACAACAGATGCTATACAATGTATATATTATTGACAACAGTTATTGTGTGAACTCATGGATAGATTACTGTAGCAAAAATATAATTACGTTAATTGAATTGAATGCACCAGTTAATTTTTATGATTATTAGCTTGAAATACAATTGTCGACATATTATTTGATGTAATTTACGGAATTAATCGGTGAGACGGGACATCTCACGACCGAAATGTCTTATAAATCAATTGATAAACTATTTAAAGACATGGAGATTGCGAGATAATTGAGGAGCTTTTTGCACACCACTTGAAAATAGTCTCAAATATCGCAAACCTGTTAACCATCCCCATCCTCATCGGTCTCATACGCTCTGAGCACTTGATTATCATCAGAGTCTCTAAATTATGTGAAGTTGTTTCACAAATAATCATTAAAAAAATAGTTTCTGATCTATAAAACAGGGTCTCTGTAAAAATTTTCTTTTTCCCAATCGATTTATATAAACTAAAACTTCAGTTAAGGTTTGAAATTTGAGATTTCAAATGATGTGCTCTGATATGTCATACAACTCCGGTAATTACAATAACTTATTACACGTTGTGAATAGAAATGATTACATTTTTATTCGGTTCTCATTATTCAACTTTCATTAGTGAGACCTTAATTATATCTGTATTCAAATTATGATCAAAATTATTATTTTTGTTGTTGAATACAATATTTGGTGAGTCCTAGCGATCCTTAAAAAGTTTGCTATAATATCACTCGAGTCTCTCATTTCGCTCAACACTCAGTCATTCATCAAACGTTTCAATCGTTTTTTAATGAAGCCATTGATGTGTTGAATATTTTGATTACTTTTCTGATGTGATATTTATTATAAAAATATATATATATATTTCTAATGATTTACAATCATTGAATTTATTATTACATAAAAGTACTTTTAATGAACCCAGAAATTCAATAAAAAAATAATAATAAAATTGACGGAAAAAGTAAATATTTGTCATTGAAATTAGATATTAATTTGAATAAGAAATTTAGCAATCAACCAAAAAAATTATCATAAAATTATTTTAAAAATTGAGTTATGATTAATAAGCCATAATAGGATTAACAAATTGAATGATCAGACACTAAAATGAGGTCCAATTGTGTTAATAGTTTATATGAGACTAGTTATGATGGGTAACGGAACCAAATTATTCTTAACGTCAGGATTACAAATGCCTTTAAAAAAGGAGTAAAAGAAAGTACAATAACTTTATCAATGATTTCTATTATTCAGGTCTTGAGTGATAAGCACTTGAAAAATAGACAATAGTTTTTGTGTCTGATATTTATCACACAATTCTCTTTCATTGCATTTGTGCTGAAGTTTTCCTTTTTTAGCCGAAAATGTATTTCATTTAATGATAAATCTTATCTCAAAAATATCTTTTTCTTTTTTTCTATTGCACAGGAAATATGTTATGCAATGTATTAATACTAGTTTTTAACTGAAGTTTTCCTTTTTTAGCCGAAAATGTATTTCATTTAATGATAAATCTTATCTCAAAAATATCTTTTCTCTTTTTTTCTATTGCACAGGAAATATGTTATGCAATGTATTAATACTAGTTTTTACTGTAACTAAAACTAATGGTTTTCAAGTTTCTCTCAAATTACTGTTTATATCTTATTAACAAACTCTTCAGAAATTGTAGGCAATTATCCGACGAATTATATTTTTACAGACATTTTACTTAATGATTATAATTACCACTTATTTAATACAAACTTATGAATAGTTGCTTAAAAACTTCAAGACTGCGTCCAAAAACCATTAGTCAGTTTTGTTTGGTTTCATTTCAGACAAAATACATTTTGTTGGGAAAAATACACCACAAAGTATTTTTTGATTTTTCAAATTTATTTGCGGAATATATTTATTTATAATTAAATGAATTCTAGGTTTAAAAATATTTCTTAAAAATAACATAAAATCCTATTTCTTTCGAATTAAATAAATTTTATTTTCGATTCAATTCAACTTATTTTAAAAATCCAAAGTTTTTATGTGATATGAAATTGTGATTTTATTATATGTCATAATTTTTGATGTTTTTTAACGAAAAAAATGTGAGATTAGTTTATGGTTTTGGTTGACATTAATTACTTGATGTGAGAGTGAGTGAGAGGGAGAGTGAGTGAGAGTGAGTGAGACAGAGAGGGAGAGGGAGAAAGTGAGAGATGAAAAGAGGGAATACCTGAGCGCGGGTTCACTAGTCTTTCATAATAACTGCAAAATAAAGAAAAGGAAACTTCGGACAAGTATTTAGATTTATATATCCGGACGACTGGTTATACAGAAGGAATGGGTTTATGTTAACAAAACAGACAAACGAAAACACTATACCTTATATAATATACACATTTTATAAGCAAAACCTATTCCTGTTTTTTCATATATTCTGTGTGTTTGTGAGGCCTTTGGGGACAGTTATGGAAGGGATGGATAAAAAAATAAATATAAAGAGCGGATCGTTTCGCTTCCGGCACTCTTTCCGCGAATTTTCAAATCACTCTTCAATAGTATTATCACATTTGGAGAGACAGACAGAAAAGGCGAGTAAAGAGAGTAAAAAAGAGATACATTTATGATTAGTCTTTCGGTTTGTGTGTCTTTCTGTCTCTCTCTCTCTCTCTCTCTCTCTCTCTCTCTCTCTCTCTCTCTCATTTATTGGGTGTCATTGACAATGATTTAAATTAAATAAAAACTAAAATAACGAGAATTTGTATGTATATTATATAAGGTATAGTGTTTTCGTTTGTCTGTTTTGTTAACATAAACCCATTCCTTCTGTATAACCAGTCGTCCGGATATATAAATCTAAATACTTGTCCGAAGTTTCCTTTTCTTTATTTAGCAGTTATTATGAAAGACTAGTGAACCCGCGCTCAGGTATTCCCTCTTTTCATCTCTCACTTTCTCCCTCTCCCTCTCTGTCTCACTCTCTCTCTCTCTCTCTCTCTCTCTCTCATAGAGCGTAGAGTTTACACAACAGTATATTTATAGTGAATATAGTATTGCAATAATAATTCCTTATTTAATACTATCCCTCAACGGGAGGCCAACGAACAAAAAAGACAGTAAATCATGATTTCATACACTCGTCCACGTCTTACCGGCGCTGACATACAGCCATACATATACTGTACACTACAGTATGTACACCACATCCATACCGTAAAGCTACGGGTGCGCTCATACTGTGTCTCCTCTATATATTAAGTATTTTTATTAGAAAAATAAAAATATATATTAAATGAAATGATATGATTTGACTATATTTTTTCATTAATTTAAATTAAGTCAATACATCACATGCCATATCCTCTCAAATGATAATTTAAATCAAAGAGACTTTCTTTATAACACATACTGTTGTGTATATACTTTAGCACCACATCATTGAACACCACATTTCTTAGTCTTAAAGCCCATGTCTTGTGTGTGTTTTAGTGACTAAACTTTCGTGAAGCCAAAATGAAAAATACTTATTATTGTATTGATTTTCCTCATCATTAATAAAGTTTTCAAAACTAATACTCTCTGTATGTTAGATATGAGTTAAACACATTGTGTGTTATAATCAGTTACTCGATATGTTTTTCTTTATATACAGCCAACCATTTCTTACTTTACTTTTATGTTTTTTCTTTAATATTATATAATATTTTGCAATTTGTTATGTGTTTTCTCTATTTAAAAGAAAAGATGAGTCGACTATTTATTTTCATTAGAGGAACATATTATCAAAAATTCTCTGACTTTAACCAAAAACTTCACTCCTGTCCGCAAACAACTCATGTGAACCGCAATCTCTCTCTCTCTCTCTCTCTCTCTCTCTCTCTCTGCGATTCTTTTGTTTTTATTTTACAAAAACAAAAGAATTTTTAATAATACACCATAAATATGATAACGAATGCAGGCTTTGCTATTAATTTAGTTGTTTTTGTTATGAATTTAATGTCCCAACCCTTTCCCAAACCCATTGTGAAGCACATATTATTCATCATAAGAATCATGAGAATCATAAAAATGTTATTTATTATTAAACATAAATAACAAGTTATTACTATATGACTTCTAGTAAAAGTTGTTTGGATAGCGTATTAATGAACTACTTATAAGAAATTATTACAACTCTTATTTCATTTTTTATAAAATAAATTATATTTTCAAATATGTATGTCTGCATTTGAAGATATTTTATGGCATTAAATATGAACAGTATTTATGAGTTTTTGATAATTAAGGCACCACTGAGTGCAACACTTTTCATGTATAGAATATTCATTACTATAAGAGTTAGTGTTTGTTGGGTTAGACCAGAGAATAATGAATGCAATCAAAGAGTAAAGCATAACATATGACAATCAGGTTTGATGTTACAGTCAAATCACTAGATTTTCATAAAATTTGCATTTGATATATTATATTTTTGACAAAATAATGAATTAAAGACTAGGTTTACCGCTAAACTTCGATAATTATGTATATATTATTAAACGAAAATTTAGATTAAATTTTTTCATTAGAAAATTGAATTTTTGAAGTACAGACAAATTCTCGTTATTTTAGTTTTTATTTAATTTAAATCATTGTCAATGACACCCAATAAATGAGAGAGAGAGAGAGAGAGAGAGAGAGAGAGAAAATATTACTTTGTATATAACATTGAAAGTTTTGATTTATAATTAGACATGTAATTATTAGTACTTTGTATATAATTAATGTAACAAATATCGATTTTATGATAGCGTTTCTTAGCATACAGTCTACAATGTACTATAAAACTAGTACCAAAAATATGGTGAATATTGATTCAAGTGGTGGTCTTTGTGTAGCTATGAATGAATCGATAGAAATCGCAAAAATATATCAATATTTATGAATATTCTTTACATGTAGTGGCCATACAAATACAAAACTTATATACAAAATATCAATAATTTGAAGGCATTTCACAGATATTATGTGTTCAAAAGATTGCTTTCCCAATAAATTAAGGAGAAAAGCGCACACAAACTGTTATCAATCAAATGGTATGTTAGAGATAAGCCGTTTATTAAGTGCTACTGTGTTTGCAGTGATTGTTAGGCAATGCATTAACAACTCATACAATATTCGTGTATTCCTGGTGTGATTTGTTGTGAATTTTGCAAAAAACGTGTTGTTGTGTATGAATTGTATGTAAAAGCGATGTTTGGTTACACTGTTTGACTTTCGCTAAGAGCTTGACATTAAGTGCCATAAACTTTCTGATGGAACAATACATTGCTTTCAATTTTAGCCAAAACTTGTTGTGTTTGTGTGTTATGTATGTGTTGTCTGAATGTGTGATCGAGAATGTGTTAAAAGCAAAAAACGAGACAATCATCCAAATCCTCGCACAATACTCTTCTGGCCATTACTTTAAGTGTTGTGTTTTGCACAGAATTTGTATGAATATATTTATGAGTATATGATTAACGATTAAACAGAAAGAGAGAGAGTGAGAGAGAGAGAGAGAGAGAGAGAGAGAGAGAGCAGAAGCAAAAATGTTGTATTGTTTTTGGACTCCAGAGAAAACGAGTAAAAGAGGAGAGAGAATGAAATTTATGTTTTTTGTGTTATGTTTTGTCATAAATTGTTTGCCGTTAATCGCGATAACACACAAGAGTTGGTTATTTGGGATAAATGTGTGTTGAGTTGATTGAGACACACAATCGCTTTATCTGATTGTCTTTGCAATGAGTGTCCACTCTTTAACGCCAAACACATCGGCGTTCCCTATGCTATGCAATGGATATGTCAGTGCAATACTTGAGTATATTTTTCTTTTCAGATATATTTTGTTTGTCTGATTAGTGGAACAGTAGTCTATGCTGTCGTTTCCTGTCTTTTAGTTATTATACGACAGACTCTTCTGTATTATATTTGATTGTCTTTTGTTGTGATTTGTTGTAAACTTCTATAACTCTATCTCTTGTCTCACATTTATATCCAATTCTCAGTGCGTTTGGTGTGTTATCTCAGCTGCAAATTAATGGTCTCTATGTCTTTGGTGAAGATGATGTTTATGTTGATTTTCATCATCTCCACAAATGCCTGTCCTTAGCGCCAGTGCGAGCATACTGTAGGCTAGGGTTCAACTATTTTGTGTGTCGATGCCTTCTCTAAAATTGATGGCTAACTCTATACTGTATATCATAATCACGTTAATCACTGGCTGTAACGTCTCTTATGGCTATTTGTTGACCTGACCATCAGTTAGATAGTCGTTGATCACTGCTATATAAGAGATGCCACCTTCCAGTCCCTTCAAGTCTCAACTATATTAGCGGCCCATATATGACGGCTCACCCACAGCTCACTATCATTAAAATACTACTGAATTGTAGACTACACTGTAATCTCTCGTTTGTTTCATCGCAAAAAACCTTTAGAAAGCTTATTGTTTGTTGAGTCTTGTGTGGGTACACTAACTGTAAGACTTGGCGTACCCTATGCCCTAAACAACCAGAAATATAATGAATTCATATTTAATAGCATAGTATAGTATATCATATCATACTCTCACTAAACGAGACGTAGAGATTAAGAAATTTTGTTTTTATGAACAGATAATTACCTCAAATTTATTGAGTACTTGTTATGAGTATAAAATATAGTGCGGAAAACATCAAGCATTGGTTGAAGTTTCAAAATATTTTATACCCACAAATCTTTTGTGAATAACATATTTTCAATTCACAGAAAAAATCTTATATTTCATTTGACAGTAAATTTAAAAATATTTCTCTACTTAAAGGCAAAGAATATATAGTTTTTCCTCCTCTTCAAAGTCTATCCGCATATTTATATCTGACATGAAAACAGAAATTATGTATAGTTTATAATTTTCTGTGACCTAAACAACAAAAGTCTATTATTTAAGGGGCGATAAACACGACAATCGGTTGACCAGCGGTCAGACATTTAGACGTTCAGAGAGTGAGCCCATGGATGGGTCGGAACACAAGAAGCGAAATAAATTGTTTAGAAATTTTGTGAACCATTTTTCACAGATTTTCTTCAGACCTCCTGAGTGGCACTAATTCACGGGTGGCTCTCATTTGGTCCGCAAGTCTGCAGTTGGGCTACAATTGACGTTATGGGTGGCGCTGAACATACTCTTCCCCAACAAATACAGTACTGTTTGGCTTTGGAGTAGTTTTGAAACAATTTTCTTTGCTTAACTCGTATCTAAACAAACCCTTAAACACTATCTTTACCTTTCATTTAAACTATATTTTTGAGTGAATATCAACCGTTAAATACACTGTTGTTGGGCTCACTTTAGACAACACCAGTCCGTCCCATCAAATTACAAGCAATGCATTCATTCATTAGAATAACGTTTTCTAAATAAGAAAATTGGTTTTGTGTTAACCTTTCAGTCATTATAAGTTAGTGAACAAAAAAACTGAACATTTTTTACTGAATTGTTTCTCGGAATATGAGAAAGACTTAAGTTTTAAACACAAAACTCAATCACTTTTACTAAACGCTTGAATTTGAATATAAATCTTCAAAAAACCAATTTGTGTCTCAGTTTAAAGTGAAACCGAATTAAATAATTGACACAAAAATTCCGATTTTAAATCTTTGATTTTAAATTAGTTTTAAATTTTTATTTAATAAGAAAGCGACGGATAAATGGGTTTCACGTCTGTGTTAGTCAGTAGACATTAGTTTGGCTTTTAATTAAAAGTTATCGAAAAATGCAAACCCAGTTATGTTACCCTAACCTAACCTTACCTTCAAAAACGTCTAATATATTACAATTCGTAATTCAAGGACAACAAAAGTATTTAGAAAATAGTTTAAACAATTTTTGTGAGCATTTATCTTGATTGTGTTTTTGTATTAGCTTTCGTAATGAGAGTTAAATATGAAATGAATCACAATTTTGTCAAAAGAAACAGAATAATTTAATGCAGTAGTTTTCATAGTATATTCCACAATATGATTATGTGCTAATTATAATAATTGAAAATTTTTCTACATTTCTCTATAAGAGCTAAATATAAAAATAATTTAATATAAGGTTGTCTTAACAATAGTTTCACTAAAGAAGTGCTGAATTGCTTTAACAGTGTCTCTCATAATCAGACGACTTCTGGTTTGAAGTTTGACAACAAAATGCATTTACATAATTATATTGAAAAACATTAATAACATAAGACTTAAGTTTAAAGTAATTACAAATATATTGTGTATAATCCCTAAAAGATCTCGGAAATTTGTGAATATTTCTAAAACAGTTATAAAAATAGTAAAGTTTAGGACAATTTTTTGTAAAAACAATTGAAAATAAACAAATAAATTGATAATCAATTATAGCTTTTAGATGATTGAGTGATCGAAAAACAACATAAAAACAGCGAGTCTTCACTCATTTGTAACGATAAAATCAGAGCTCATGAATAGTGTGGAGCCATAACTGGTTTAGTATACAATCGCAGTTACCTATTGACCATCTGTGCCAATGGGACCCCTATTCCTACTACTGGTCCCTCATATAAGACATATTGACACGAGTTTCATGAGTCGTATCTCTTTCACTAATACATGATTTAAATAAATGCTGGTTTGAAATACCCGTCAATTTCACTAAATTCGTATGAAATATATATTTATAAAAAGGGCGACAATTCCTATGAAGTATAGTCTCCTTTGTCTGTAACATATATTTCAAAACAATTTGTTAGTTTCAAATCTTATCTCACTTTCTATCTTAATGTTTGTGTTTTATACGAAAAAATCAAATAAATCCAACAGTACTTGTAGTGATTTCATTGAAAATCAAATACGGTTTGCAAATAAAAAGTATAATTTATTGCTTCAAATGCTAAAATAGGTATAAATGTATAATATGTTAAAATAACAAATTGGGTCTCTATTGAATAAAAAGGACCTAAATTTAAACTTTCGCCTTAATATTGATTTATTAGTAATGGTTTCCTTTGGAGAGAATTCTTACTCTTAGATAAAATCAAAGATTTTCGTAATTTCCAAAAAACAAAGTATAATTTATTCATTATTTCAAAATAATAACAAAATCAAAGCTTTTAAACAAGTAAAAAATTTTATTATTAAACAGAGACTGATAAGAAAAATAAAATTATACACAAAACAGTGGCTTTTAAGCATAAGAATAAAATGAAAATTTTAATTATTCTTTTGAGTCATTAATAGGGCATAAATTCATTCATAACTTTCGCCTATTGTATAAAATATGTTAAAATTTATTCATTTTAGGGTTTTCCCAATTTCCCGATAACCAGTTTCCTTTTTTCTCCACAAACCAAAAATTATTTCAATTTATTACTAGAAAAATGAATTCCTATTAATATTACACATTATATTTTGAAGCTAATTAATACCGAATCCGGTGACAAAAATAAAGTTTGTCCGCAAAATAATTTAAATTTATGCAAACAATTTCCGTTTTGTTTCAAAAATTTCTCTCGTTTTTACTTCATTTAGTAGATGTTTTTGTTTTGATAATAAAAGTCTTGTTAGCCATATATGATAATATACTATAAGAATAAATTATTGCCTTTAGTTTAGTATTTAAGTAAGTGTTTGGATGCGAATTATATACAGCGCTTGGATTCACTGAATTAACATATTATTATCATAAGACTAACATTAATTAGATTCTAAATCAATGAATTGTACGCTTATATTATGCATACATTCACGAATTTCAATAGTGGTTGTGCCAGCACTGGGAGCTCAGCCACTATTTTGTGCTCTCATATGCGTAAACATTCTTAAGACAGTCTTTCCCTTAACTATACACCACTCCATCATCTAATCAATTATTAGTCAAAATCCAATCATTAATCGCTTTTGTTTTTCTGTATATTTTGATTAAAAATAATTTAATAAAAATTTAAGTTAATTTATAATCTTAAAAATTTTAATATTAAAGGAAACCCCTTTTAAAACATTAAATAATATGAAATTACATTCTACATTAAAATTATTATGATAATTAGTGCAAAAATGTTATACAGTATAACTTATAACTTATACTTTAATTATTTATCACAACATCTTATAAAACTGAAAATTTCCACCAAAAGAGTAAAACTGATAAAAATTGAAACAAATTATGAATTTTAAAGACTAAATCCATCAAAAACTCTATAATTTAAAGACTTAATAATTGAAACTTAATTTAGATCTTAATTAGAGTGAATTATTTGGGAATTTTGTCTCAACGTCTGGCATAAGGGCTGTCAGGTTTGGGGTCATAAACGTCAAGACTTATAATCATCTTTGTATGTAATTTGTGTGAACTCGCAATTTATATAACAATTTCTCTCGTATTTTCGGAGCTCTCATCCCCCGTCTCGGCCCAAACCCCGGAGCCATACCTAACAGACCTAACAGGCTATGTATTGCCTATGAATTGGGGAACGTTATGACCGATCGTTTCTCAAATTTTTATGGCTTAACGCGTGTGTCTATTATTATTTCATTACAATAGCGGACTATTCATTGCAACCAATACTTCAATTAACAGTTTATTTTCCTTTCGTTTTTTCTTCTTTTCGCTGAACTCTTCATTAAAACTCAAGGCCTGAGAATCGCCGTCCAATCCGTGCGTTCCGTGTTTTCCGAGTATTAATAACTTTATTATTGAACCTATTTTGTTGCTTTTGAATGAAAAACAACTAAACTATTTCCTAATTATTGAATTATTTATTATGAATAATATTATTTGCAAATTTCATGAAATTTGTTTCATTTGAGAGAAAAACACTGGCAAACAATTTCACGACAGAAAAGCGTTTATTTTTTGCCAAATACTAATTATAACGAAACCCATTATGAATTTATTTTTGCAAATGAAATAATAAATATTTATTATGTTTTAACCTTTTATGTGTTACGAGAACTTATTTTTTGGCCGTTTATTGGTTTGAAATTAAACGGAAAATTTCTAAAGTTTTTGCACATTTACAGCGCTTATAATTGACTTGTATTTCTTAAACCCCTTAATTTTAAAAAGAGTTTTACTTTAAATTTATGGCTCAATATATAAATTATATCCGTTGCATTACTGAATAAAAGATTTTTTCTAATTTTTGCAAATATAAGTAATTGATTTTTCTCACGTTTATACAAATATTTATAGATAGAAACTTAATAAGAGATTAATTTAAAATATTTCCATAGGTTTGTGTAATGAAAAAGAAAATTGCAAGACTACTTAAATGTATTACATGTTAATCAAAAATTGATGAATTCTTTGACAAATTATTTGATAAAACAATCGATCAAAGAATGAAATAAAATGAAAGAATTCTTTGAAATGAATTGGAATTGAAATAAATGAGAAGTTAACTACTTTTAGGCCATCGTCTCATTCACACCAGTTGTTACACTAAATGATAGGACAGGGATTCAGACTTGAAATGAGTATTCAATACAAACAACTATACACTAGAATAAAAGACACTGTGATTGAGCGAACGAGAGAGAGAGAGAGAGAGAGAGAGAGAGAGAGAGAGATTTTATGTGAAAAAGATAAAAAGACTTGAATCCATGGTTTCTTTAGTAGAATAACACATATTCTTTGTTTCAAAATTGAAAAATAGTTGATTTGAGAGGACTGTAACACCGGTATAGGGAATGGGAGAAAGAGAGAGAAGGCTTTATTTGATGCTATGTTTCGCTTTAGTGAATATGAATTATCATTTATCTTCGGGCAAAAAAAGCACAAAATATATATAAAAATCCCAAAAATTGTTTTCTAGGAGTTTATAATAAGTTTATAAAAAACATTCTCCACTTTCTCGCAGACAAAGATTTGGAAAGAAATTGTAAATAAAAAAGTCCATACATTTGCCTCATTTCTGAAATGCCGACCGAAAATCGATAAAATAAATCATTTTTGTCTCATTTTCTTGAATCAAAAATCCCCTTCATTTCTGAGTTA
This sequence comes from Oppiella nova, assembly GCA_905397405.1. Taxonomy (NCBI): domain Eukaryota; kingdom Metazoa; phylum Arthropoda; class Arachnida; order Sarcoptiformes; family Oppiidae; genus Oppiella; species Oppiella nova. The sequence continues at coordinate 13,364 of CAJPVJ010000844.1, forward strand.
TTGAGGGAAATTAAATTGAAAACAATTATTAAAACGGCATTTAATTAAAAATGAATTTAAGCGTGAAATGCAAATCACTTTTAAATAATAATTAAAGTTGGGTTATAAGACCCTACAAATAACGGCACCTTTATACTGCGTTTGTTTTATTACTAAATATTAATGTCATTAAAGTTAATTAAGAAATATTAGAAAATAAATTTACAGTAAATGTAAGGTAATGAATATTTTTCTAAACCTATAAATTCTTTATAATAATAATTATTATGTTTACTAAAAAGCAATCTTTGTGTTTCTCTTATCTATTTTACGTCTCTCTCTCTCTCTCTCTCTCTCTCTCTCGCTCTGACTATTACTGACTATATCTCCTTCACTTACTATCGCCCTCTCATTATATCAATATATAAATTACTACTCCTATGTCTGGAGTATATTCTTTGAAATAATTTAATGCACAGATTGTAATCGCAAACTATTCTCTATTTAAGTATTTAATGTCTCAATTAAAATGAGGAGAGAATGGACGTGAACTGCAAATCGCATATATTTCTTATTTTTATTAATTATAAGATATATTTCATTCTTAAGTTATATCTCTTGTTTGCAAACAATTTGTCAAAAATGTTTAAAATTCATTTGAAGAAAACTTTCTTTAAGTCGTAAAAATAATTATTGAAAATCTTTGTGAGGATCCAAATCCTATTAAATGCTAGATATTTCCAATACAAAGTCTCACACATACTTTATAAAGTATTTTAAAATTTTGTCAAATATAAGGAGCTTTTACGGTAAGTCAGTTACCAATTTCATCAAAACATACATAAAACTTATTTAAAAGAAATTTTACCTTAATTTATACAATTGTTTGTAGATATGATATGACGACCACTTAAATTGACATTTAGTTAATGACAGGATATTATTCTTATGCCTAAATAAAACATTTCTTAGATTTTACATGTGATATCATTTTTAAATTGTTATATAAATATTTAGAAAACAATGAAATTGATATTATTACACAATAATCATATATGATAACTATTATATTTATATACTAAAACAATAAAATATAAATCCATTTCACAAGCGATTCAATCTTATATTATCTTGTAAACTTTTCAAATGTTTATAAATTCCTATTATTTTCTTTTGATTGAGATAATTATTTATCCTAAATATAGTCAACACTATCCCAATTCACATAAAAAAGTCGTAATCTTTTTCAAAACTTTCTCAACAATTTTGGTTTCCTTTTAATTTCATTTTAAAAGAGTATTTATTGATTAGAATAAGGGATTGGTCTCCAAAAAATACAGGTGATGCTTTTTGATTTACAACTCAAATAAATTTAACAGTAAAACAAAATTCAATAATTATTTTTTTCGATAAAATTTATGACAAAATTAAGTATTCTGATACATACACACACTTAAGCCACTATAGGATTGGTAACAAAAAAATCAATTGCTTTAAGGCTTTAATCACAAATAATTTTCAATTCAAATGCTATTAAAACAGAGATTATTTGAAGGAAAAAATGTGTGAAGTATTAATTACCGCATAATTATTGAGCGCTTTCTAAGAGGAAATGAATTTTATTTCCAAAAGCTTTGATAAAAATATCAGTTTTTGAATTAATTTTAAATAAATAATTAAATTGAAATTCCTTCATATTTTTAACATATTAATTATATTTGTTGAATTGATTTAGCGCAAAAATAATTGTTATTCAGAAATACAAAGTATGTGTTGAATTGTAATAAATGATAAAATGTAAGTTTATATAACCATTTTAATTAAAGGCTTAATACACTTTTGCAAGTGATTGTTATATATAATTATAACATGTTTCAATCGATACTAATTATATGAAATATAAAAATCTGTAAAATAAAATATAAATTGCAAACTCTTAGCACAAAAAGCACGGTTATTAGATTAAATAAGATTTGTATCCACAACTTATTTATTTAGTATAATTTTCCCGAAAATTTTAATCTAGAAATAACTCATTTTTGAATTAAATCTTATGGTAAAGGATTTAAGGATAAAAAATTAGTTTTTAAGATGTTTTTTGAGAATTGGACAAAAATTAATTAGTTTTTTGAATGATTACTAAACAAAATGTTTGTTTTAATATCTTTTTTATTTATATTTCGTACGATATTTTATTAAATAAATGATTGATTTTAATATTTAAATCGAGATTTAAATGCTGATAAATGATAGCAAATAATTAAAAATATTCAGATTTAATGCAATTATTTACTGTCAGAGTGTTACCAATTGATCATTTTTATCAAAAACAGAAATATCGATAATTAAATCCATTTAATAAAATAACTGTATATGTATTATTTTCATATGAATTATGGTTTAATAAAAGGTTAAGCATATGGACTAAAACTACAGTATATTACATTCATGACCCAATAATTCAATGTTTTCAAATCAGATTTATGTAGTCATAATAATCAACGATTGAATTAATTGCAGACAAACTATATTCTCATTTCTATTTCACTTATGAATATTGTTATTACTGTATAACTGAATACTAATTTGAAGTAATGCATAAAAATACACATATCATTCACGTTAAACATAGTAATAGTCGGTGTTTTAATAATACATAATAATAATAACTCTTATTTCATATTTAGATAAATTATAATTAAAATTCTGGTATTTTGTAAAAATATTTATTATTTATTATCACTTAATACCACGAAAAACACTCATTAGAAAGAAATGAATTTTCCATTCAATTACTGATAGAGAAAGGCATACAATATAAGTGTCTAATGGACCCGAAGTAATAGTTAATTAAATTTATGTTTAATTACCTATAAAAATATTTTTGGCACACAGTTTAGTTCAATTAATTTAATATAAGTTTTTTTTATTTGTGCACAGTATACAGTAAAATATTGTATAATATTTTAGTGTTTTGTTAAGAATTATGGTTTAATAGAAGGTTTTTAAATTTTATATGAATGTAATGTATTACCTTTTTATATTCATTGTTTAGATATAACAGTAAATTGACAAAACTTTTACTAAAGTCAATGATTTATTCAATTGTTTTGTAAACATTCAGGTACATTAATGGTAGGTATTTAATTAATTGACTGGCTCACATTAAGGTTTTACTTAAAGATAAAAATAAAAATCAGTTAGATAATAAATTTAAAAAGTTTTTATCCTGAGATTGAAATACTCATAGTTTTTGGGATACAATAGATCCTAGATTCAATTAGTAGAATTTCGGAGATTTAACCATATAGGTATATGCATGCCGACAAGTAAAAGTTGCAGGATAATTTTAAAATCCCACTGTTCAGCTGACTTAATTATATTTAACACAATATAAGATATAAAGGTAATTGATCCAGGTCAAAAACCGCACATAGGTTTGGGAAATGTTTGGACGTTACTCAGCCGCGTCTCAACGACATTATCAGAATGTCGATAAGACACTGACAAAACATGTCGCTAAGTCACTATGTCACTTACCTATCTGCTCACCAAGCATTCGTCACAAGTGTTGTGAGTGGAAAACTTTGCATTCAGTATAATGTGAAATGAATTGAAAGTTTTTATCGTAATATTAGTGATTGAATCAAATATTGGATTTAATGATCACTTCATTGGATAGTATGTGAAGACAACAACATCTCTCATCTATTATTGAACTATTCATTGAAATCGCTGTCAATTCCCTTGGATTGTACTCAATGGCCAAAACTAAGACAAAAATGGTTTATATTGTGCTAACCGTAGAGTTATTAGTGTTTTGTCAACAAATTATTGCTTCAAATTCAATACCAATCGATCATAACGTGATTGAAAGCAATCAACACTTGAAGAGTGAGTTTGAGTTGTCTTCGAGACAACCCAACTCTGATCTCAAGACTATTTCATCGCAAAATGCTACCAAATTTGATGGTGAGTGTCGAAACTTTGCTTGATACTTTTTGGTACCGTATTTGCATTTCTCTGTAATATGACAATGAATTTTGTAAAAGTTTGTGTCGAGAGTTGTGCATAGTTTTTGTGCACTCAATATATTCACAGGTATTGGTTGGCAATCAAATAGAAAAACTTTTTAAAGATTCAAGTGGACTTGTTCACTTTCTAAATATAATTCACAAATAAAATTAGGCATAAGATTTGTTACACATTTTGGATACTGTGTGTTGTTTTTGTGGGTTTAATTGTTTTTATATCGAATATTTATAATTTAATAAATATTAAAATGTTTATAAAAATAGTCAATAATTTTCCGCAATCTTGTGTTTTATTTATCTAAATGTATGAAACGGAAAAGAAATGATAGAAAAGATGCCTTAAAATGCAAAAGTTAGTGAACCCATGACTGGAGTGCAGATCTATCGCAGGATTTATGAATATTGAATGAATTTAAAACATTTTACCCAAAGATCTCTGAAAATCTTTCACTTGTATTGTGAGCCGGTATAGAAAGCCATGCAAAAGCTGTCCGTTTATGTGTGTGTTGTGAGCAATGGATTGCGATTTAGTGATGGTTTGGTAATGCAATGCAATAATGGATTGAATGACAATATGATTCACGTCTTCAGGATATTGGTTCGGAAGAGACTCTTTATTCCGGATATTTGCAAAAAGAATCGGTTAGAGCTGTTAGAACTGGTAGGTCTGGTAGGACTGGTAGGACTGGTAGGGCTGGCCGTACACCCAATGTACTAAATCTTGGGTTTTAGTCGTCCAAACCGTCAGTTCCCACTGAATACCAGTGCTATTGACAAGCATTCCACTGAATGAGTTTGCATTGGATTCACTGAATCGATTGCACCCTAACTCACTCTACTTAAGAAATGCCTGTTTATAAATGTAGTGCACATTAATCTTGTGTCCACTGCTTATCCATTGGCCAAGTTTTGCCTATTTTGTCAATATTGATATCAATGGCAGGTATGGTATGGCTGTGCCATTACAACCGATGCTCCCGTACTCGTTGTTGAGACGAGCTAAATAAGTTTTATCATAACTAGCCTTTTATGATATCCTACGATCTCTCTCTCTCTCTCTCTCTCTCTCTCTCTCTCTCTGTTTCTGATTATTTTCTACCATTAATAAGGCATACGTTGTGCTGAACTCTATTACATTTTTTTCATTCACTTCACAAAACAGTAGACAATATATTATGACCGAAACAGTCTCTGACCGTTGTATGTATTTAGTATGTGAATAGCCGGTGCGCACAACCCATTTCCAAACGACTGCATAACTCATACAAAAATAATATTTTTTCTATTACTTACGCTTTACTAAACCTACTGTTCCTTTAATTTATGAAATGAAATAAGATTTTTGTGCCATTTTTGTCGATTTTAAATTTATTTATAGAGTATTTAGTGTCGAACGAGTGATTCCTTCCACTTCTGTGAGGAATGTTTAAGAATATTCTTAGTGTTGTTTACCTTAGCTCTCAATTAGTGTTTATTTTAAACTTTAAATTCTTTTTAGATAAGAATTTCTCAAAACTCCTTTGAAAACACTTTTGGAAAAACATTTGCAGTCAATGAGTGAGAGATTATTTGTTTTAAGAGTTATAAACGTGAGATATTGAGCAGTCGTTTATATAATACGATATTATAAAATGCTTTAACTGGTGGCCAACACACAACCTAAAATCGATATAAAAGCACACAATTTATGGCAACAATAATTTATATTCAATAAATAATTTATTGCACGAAATATTATATATTTTATTGTGTTTTCATACAAAACCAGAATAGAGGAGTCAGTGCTAGAAATAAATGTATTCTTCAATTGCGTTACGATTGTGTCAAATGTTTACTTAAAGTCAGAGCGTTTCAAATCGTTCACAAAATTTGTAGTATTTTTATCAGTTATCGTAACTCACTATAAGCGATGTCTATAAAAATAGTGACCGTTTTTACCGTTTGTTTGGCCCAAACAACAGACACACAGACGGCTAAGTCTAACACGTTTTCACTTCAATGCTCGACAGTGTATGCGATGTATGTGTCACTGCCTGCCAGCGATCCCTCCAAACCTAAAATTATCACATCCCTGACCAATAGGGTCACCACAGTCTCTCTCTCTCTCTCTCTCTCTCTCTCTCTCATTATGCCATTTATTACTTTAATAGTTTTCAGGAGCAATTAATAAATATTATAGTTTTTAAATTACTACTTAATATTTTGGATTCTTAATTATGATTTTTGGATTATATATTTCTTAATCTCAAAATAACACTAATTAATTATATCGCACTAATTATTTTGATATAATCTGTAATCCCCGTAAATTAACGCGAATTAAAAAATAAAATAACTAATTTATATTTGGATTAATTATAAATTAAGATTTCATATCAGATTATAGCAAGAACTTATTTTTATTTACAACAATTTTTCAATGAAATCTTAATTTAAACCCTTTTTATAAATAATTTCTGAACACATGTCAAGACTGACCCCAAAATGAATGAGCGAATGGACGGCCAGTAGTTTGAATTCACCAAAAAAAGTGTACAAAAAATGGTTTTCATTTTGAATGTCCGATCCATGCGTTTGATGTATTGTCCGGACAGCCCTATTGAACACAACAAATATAGCATAATATGTTATCTCACATAATCTTTCGATTGTATGGCTAAGCGCCTACTGTT
>CAJPVJ010000845.1:9332-20047 GCA_905397405.1 Oppiella nova
ATACCCACTACTCCATATCATTGTAACATAAGTAATCTTTGCGCTGACTATGGGTCCAGCATATCATCCAATATCACAGAATATTCTTGATGTCATACAGAATATTCTTGTTTTTTCATTACTACCTCATAATGAACTTTAAGTGTACCAGAGCATAGATTTTTGCTATATCTAATAAGCGAGTTATTAAACAATCTTTCAGCCCGGAACTTTATGAAGATCTGTATACTTGATGGATAAGTTTATTTGAAGGTTAAACCTTTTTATTGTTTCAATGCTTAGGTTGTTTACCGTGAATTATTATAAATTATTTTAATATTTTTGAAATTTTAATACTACGTTATCTAAGCTTTATTATATTTTAGTAGCATTCAAAATATTACTATAAAAATAATAATATTGGCACACATGGAGATATGAAAACATTTTAATATACTTATACTGTATAAGTTATACATAATATGATATGGTTTTATTATGAAATGTAATCATGGAAATAAATAATTTAAATAAACAATAAAATAATATTTACATTAGTTATGCTAAACAATAACAAAAATTACAATATACGCTATACAATGTTTACAATATATTTAATTAAAAAATATATCATAGTATTATTAAAAATGTCATTATTTATAAATATTTATATGTTAAAAAATTAATATTTACACAATTATGTTAATGTATTCACTCGACATTTAAAAACTAAATTTAACTAAAAATAGATTTTCTTTAATAGTAAACATATTTCATTAATAATGAGCACAAATGCTAATAAATTGAGATATAAATAGGATGTAAATATGCTTTTCATTTGTTTTAACTTTATTTTCTTAATTTTAATAAACCGTTTATAACGCCCCCTAAAGTACGAGGGGTGTACGCGTCCAAAATATTTACGATATAAATGCTCGTACCATACGCTCATTATGCCAGATCCTTTTACTCGACTTAAACTAAATTTAAAAATAACATTAGATTAATTAGATCAAAATATATTCCTCACTACTTATATACCAATCGAATAAAATAACCAGGATTATAAGTCGTAAAATATTTTGTAAATATTTTTACAGTTAATAAACAAGTAAACTAAATATGAATTATACCAACTAGGGCAATTAGTAAATTGGTTCTATTAATTAATCATACAAATCATAATGTGTTAGTTTAGTAATCATACAATAAATCATCAAACTTATGAATAAAACATAAAATAAAGTGTTAATATAATTTTATGTAAAAATTAAAATTTTGGCATATATAAACTAGCATAATCAGTGAAGAATAATTTTTTAAAAATAAAAAATATACAACTATTAATTACAAACTAGCATACATACAACATATCAAAATGCCGTTTTAATGGTGACCCCTTTTGCAGTGCCATAACCACAAAGTCCAGTGTAAGGGATGTCTGTTCATTACGGGGCGGTATGTACGCGGTTCTGATGCGAAATCTGTGAAACCCGTAGATTATGCCCTCCCGGGGCGCTATGTATGACAACTGACGCTTAGATGTCTTCATGAATTTAAACGGATTTTCGTTTGCATTTGATTTGCGTTTCCATAGCATTACGTGTCGACCGATCTTTTCATACAATTCTGTGTTTTTATTCTGTATTTGTTATGGAAATCAATATTAAAATTATTTTTTGTATTAAGCTTTAGACTATTTTTAAACGACAATTTATTACATACAAAAATGTAATAAAATAAATATTTTAGATTAAACTTTTAGTAGATATTTATTATACTAATTACAAAACTAAATGATATAAAAATATTTATCATCCTATGTAATATTGTACCTATGCATTCCAGTAGCCACCATTAAATATTAGCAAACAAATTTAATTATTAAAATAAGAGTAAAATAAAATTACAGTTTAAAATACTGTGTAAAATATTAAACTTACTTTAAACAAGTTATATCGCCTGACACCATCAAGCACAAACGTTTGTAAATGACCCAGTCTCTGTTCTAGTGCCAGCCTGTCCACAGTCTCTACCCTGTATTCATTGGGTATAGTAATCATGGAGTATATGCGGGCCCCATATATGGACGACAATACTATACACGATAAGTGCCAACAAATAAATAATAACCGAAACGTCAGTATTTGTGGTAAAAGTCTCCTAATTTGCTGTTTGAAAAGCACCGACACTACTGTCATAAAAGTGATCCGGGGTATTGATTGTTTGGTAACGTTATGTAGTAATACAGTTAAAACTAATATTGAGCTGTAAATCAAAATCCATACAAATATGTCAAATGGCTGAAAGAGGTCGACAAAAGTGGACAGTCGTATCATCGGTGAGGTAAAGGTTATGACGTCTATCATGTGCGGGTAGGTATAGTCCACAATCTCTGCCCGGTCATCCGATATACTTATACCGGCTAAACCTATATGGGCTTGCTAATAAAAAAAATTAAATAATAGCTATTTAATTAAATCATAATTGTTTACTTTTCTAACAAGTTGTCCCATAATACCCATCCGGGTACCGTTCCCCATACGTAACCCATAAACTCCATCGCATCTAATAAAATTTGGTATAAAATTAAAGTAGCTTGCCATTATATGTACGAGATTAGCCTCTAGTCCACTAATTAATTTTGGATTTTTACTTAATAATATATATGGTGGAGCCTATAAAATGTATAGTATAAATGGATAATATTTTAAAAATATATAATATTTAAATTTTAAATAGAAAGTATTACATTATTCGTAGCAATATACAAAATTGTCCCGTTTAAATTTAACATTTTATATATTACAAATTTTTATTCACATTAATTTCAGTTTGTTACAATAAACCAAATGCATATTAAAATAGATTTATATTTAATTTACATTATTTTAACAAATATTGATTAAATGTTTCGCATAATAAAACTTTAATTTCACTAATGGTGTACTAGAAAATTAATGTTTAATGAATTGTATCTAAAAATAAATTTTATATTAAAGATATTTTTAAAAATAAATATAAAGAAATATTTCACGAGTTAAGGACATTTTATGTGTACGAGGTAACCTATTGTGAACAAGGGCTGATTGATTAATGATATTTAAAAATCATAAGACTATTGCAAATCAAAAAAAGTATAAAGTAATTCACTATGCATAAACGTGAACAATGTATGTTAAACGATATACGGGATATACCGTATATAGTATCATGATATAATGACATTTTTTGATTGATTAAGCTTAAAAATTATTTATAACAATTATGCACTTGGAACAAAATCTTGGTACATTTGTACTGTATACGTATCATAAAATATAGTATGTTAAATAAAAATGTCCACTTTAACAAGTAGCTTATTTGTTTATAATAAATTAAAAATAAATATTTTTGATGACATAACAAATCTCAATAATTATGACAATAATCGCAAATAAATTGAGGTATAAATAGCAATTGAAAATGTTTTTAATTTTGTTTAACTTTATTTTCTTAATCTTTTTCAACGGTTTCTTACGGCCCCTGAAGTAGGAGGGGTGCACTCGACCAAAGTATTTACGATACAAACGGCTATACCACACATCCGTTATACCAGATCCTTTTACACGACCCAACCTAGTAAGGCATACAAAATAAAACTCACAATTTTTTAATTCAAATAAACTAATAATATAATGAAACTAATAATAAGTTAAAAATATTTTAAACACTTTTGACATGATTGCTAAACCTTTTAAAAATTAAATTATACATGCTATTTATGCTAAGAAACTCCATTAAGTAAACCATTTTAAGTAATCACTAACGTTCATAGCTGTACCAAAAAATATATTATATATTACAGCTGTAAAATATATATAACATAATATATGTTTACATAATATATTCAACCACAATTAATGAATACATACAATATATTAATGTGGCGTTTGAGTGGTGACCCCCTTTTCAGGGCCATGAATACAAAATCCGGTGTAAGGGATGTCTGCTCATTACGGGCCGGTATGTACGCGGTTTTGATGCGATACCTGTGAAACCCATAGACTATATTCTCTCGGGAGGCGATTAAAACCGACTTTCCCTTTGATGCCCTCAACCATTCAAACGTACCTAATCTGCCTTTTATGGTGCCATTCAATATCATAACGTGTCGTCCAATCGTTTCATACAATTCAGACTTTTTATTCTGTAAATAATTTAATATTTAAACATTTATTTTATTTCCATTTTATATATAGGGCTATATTATTATGGCCTAAAAAATTATTTCACTAAAAACTTCAGATTTAGAAGTTAATAGTGCTGTAATAACATAATATGTACACAATATACACAATATTATTGTGTATGTTCACTTTTATTAGTTGAGGGCCCCATATATGGACGACAATACTATACACGATAAGTGCCAACAAATAAACAATAATCGAAACGTCAGTATTTGTGGATAAGATTTCCTAATTGTTTGCTTCAATAACACCGACACTGCTGTCAAACACGTGACACGGGTTCTGGATCTGTGGCTAACGTTACGCAGCAATATAGTCAACACAAGTATTGAATTGTATAATAAATCAAAATCCACACAAATATGTTAAATGGCTGGAAGAGGTCGACAAAAGTGGACAGTCGTATCAGTGGTGAGGTAAAAGTTATGACGTCTATTATGTGCGGGTAGGTATAGTCGACTGCCTGTACCCGGACATCCGTGAGACTCATATCACCTATGTCTATTTGTGCTTGCTAACAATAAAATATTGTAATTTATTAATAATACTTATTAGTTAAATAAATATTATGCTAACATTTGTAAGAACCTGTCACATAATGCCACTCCAGGTACCATTGACTGCATTTGTCCCATAAACACCTTGACAATCAATAAGTTTTGGTGTAAAATTAAAGTGTCTTGCTAATAGGTCGATTAGGTATACTTCGAGTCCATCACTATTTGGTATATTATTACGTGGATTTGCTTTTAGTAAAATAAATGGAGGTACCTGGTAATTCAAAATAATATTTAATTATCTATTATAAATTTAAAACTAATTCTTACATTATTTGTTGCAATATTCAAAACTTTCCCATTTAGGTTTAACATTTTAAAAATAGTTTTTAGTTTTATATTTTTAATTCAATAAAGTATATTGAACAATAAATTGAGCAACTGCTAAAATATTCTGTTTACATTATATATTTACTTGAGCAAACATTAGTACAATGTTCATGTGGTTAATAAATTAATTAAATAATATGTTTTACTAAATAATTAGCTAATTTTAGCAATGGTGTATTCGTAATATCGAGTTTTAGTAATTTATTTAAATATATAATTTTTAAGTTTTATATATTTTAAATTAAAAATTAATAGCTTTGAATATTAAATAAATTATTGACAAATGTTTGCGACAAGTCTCGTGCTTACTTTATTTCACAAAAGTTATTTATAGTAGTATTGTTAATATATGCATACAAGGTAATTTAAAGTGTGATTAAAGACATCCATTAATACAACTATTGCAAATAAAAAAATAATAAATCACGATCATACATTTATTAAAGTTATTGAGTACAATATTTTATTAATTATCTAAATGATTTATTTTATGATAAGCTTTTACAATTATATTCAAATAAATTGATTTTATAATAGTATTGAATGAATAAACAAAAATAGATATACATAAATGTAAGTAAGAAATACACTGAAATACTTTGAGCATTAGATTGTCAAATAAATTTGAGATAAATAGCAATAACTTTTGATAAAATATTTCAATAATTAATACAATTAGTGTAATTACAGACCCAATGAATATAATATTAAAAACTGTTTTTAATTGTTTAAGGTCAAGCCTTTTATCAACCATGATAACTTTACGATTATGGTTGTGTCGAAAGTACTTCATATAAACACGAATCCAATAGTCCACCAGATTGGCCTCGCGCAAATATCTTAAACTTAAAAATTAAATTATTAACAAATTATTTTATTTAGAAACACATTAAAATATAAAATACTCACAATTTTTCTAGCTCATTAATATATTCAAAATTATTGTTATAGCCAATGGCACAATGATCAAGGGAAAATGTGGTTTCGCTAAGTTCTTGAGCAAGGTAATGGTTATTGATTTCATGACTCAATAACCCATAACCTAGTATAATTCTGCCTGATATATAGGAATGTCTATTATCATCATTGAGATACTTAAATAAATCAATATTTTTATCCATTTTGTAATTAAATACTGTTTTGTCATTTTGTTTAGAAAGTGCATCCTGACAAATTAAAACAAAATCATTAAATTAAATATATTATAATTCTTAGATATACAGCAATTTAAGAAATAATTATATTTAGCATGGTTAATTAAATAACAGACACGTACCACAATGTAATGATAAGGTGTATCCCTTTCCACTATTATCTCAATATTGCCATCAATTTGGAAGTCAATCAATTGGTCTATAGTTTCTATCCTATGCTCAATGGGAACAGTAATTAGTGAGTAAATAGCGCTCCCATAAAACTGGTTTAATATGACACACATTAGCAGCCAGGTAAATAATATTGACTTTAAATATTCCCTTTTAAGTATACGCTTAGATATATTTTGCTCTAAAATCACCACAATTACTGACCATGGTAAAGCATATGTGTATTTGTATTTATATTTATTATTGCAATATAATACAATTTTAATTAAAACACATATAGTTATCAATATTAGTATCCAGATATATTTATCAAATGGTTGAAATAAGTTATTAAATTGTGTTATTGTAGGGGACGGTGAGGTGAATGTCACGGTGTCCGTACGGTACGGGTATGTGAATTGTATGACACTTTTCCTATCGTTTGTAATGCTTAGGCCCACACCTATATCGGCAACCTATTTGTCATATTAATTAAATTCATTATAAATTTATAAAATCCTAATATAAAAGATACTTTCTAATTTAAAATAAAATACCTTGTTATAAATAGCCCCCACAACACCCGTCCAGTTATTATTGTCCAATTTTTTGCCCCAATTTTGGTCACAATCAATGACATTATACGTGAAATTCCAAGCCTTTCGTAATGTCTCAAAAACATTGATATCAATGCCACCATTGAGCTGGATGTTAGTTTTATCAGTGTCATTTTTGAAATAAATATAAGGTGGACACTAAATAATTTAGTCTAACCTTTTGCCCCAATTTTGGTCACAATCAATGACATTATACGTGAAATTCCAAGCCTTTCGTAATGTCTCAAAAACATTGATATCAATGCCACCATTGAGCTGGATGTTAGTTTTATCAGTGTCATTTTTGAAATAAATATAAGGTGGACACTAAATAATTTAAAAATTTATTAATAAAGATTAATTTTGCAATAGCTCGATACCTACCACATTTGTAGCTAATGTTAACAATTTGCCTTTTAGATCAAGCATAATTTTGTTTCTATTTATAATAACTAATATTTTTCTGTTAGATATCTAGCAGTAGGTAGATCTACTCAAACCGATTTCTAGTAGACTTATTTATTTATTTGGCAATTTTTTGGCAATTTAGTATAATTATTTGGCAATTTATTTGGCAATTTAGTCTAATTATTTGGCAATTTAGTCTAAATATAACATTATTATAATATAATTTTTTATTTATAATAATATATTACAGCATAAATAATAGTAATAAAAATGAATGCAAATAAATATGGGTAGATGTACATATTCATGTAATTTATTTGTTATGTTATAATTAATTTTAATCAATAATATGTATGTATGTAAATAAACGCTATGTAAATTTTGAAAATAGATATTTTTTTTATAAATAAATATTTATTATTATTCGCATATTATTAAATTTATTTATTGTAAATATATTTTTAGTTTCTTTAACTTGAAATATTAAATGTTAAGTTAGATACAGTTTAAGATATATGTTATTTAATAAAATATGAACAATCTAATTGAACAGTTTTATTAATTATAATGAATGAAAATACACTAATAGTGGCCACAAATCACGTAAATTAATATGCAATTCCTTATCATTATTATATAATTTAAAATTATTATTCGCATATTATTAAATTTATTTATTGTAAATATATTTTTAGTTTCTTTAACTTGAAATATTAAATGTTAAGTTACGTACAGTTTAAGATATATTTTATTTAATAAAATATGAACAATCTAATTGAACAGTTTTATTAATTATAATGAATGAAAATACACTAATAGTGGCCACAAATCACGTAAATTAATATGCAATTCCTTATCATTATTATATAATTTAAAACATTTTAACCTTGTAACATTTCTATACAGGTACCGCCGTATATAAATGTCAAATACAATGACATAACAAAAAAGCATGAATTTAATGGCGGGATAGACGTTATGATTCTCAACACCATTACCCGACACCTAAACATGTCTTATGAGGTGTTATATTGTAACCAATTGTGGGGTTCACAGCCTGTAAACAATACGTGGCCCGGGGTTATCGGCAAATTGGTAAACCAGGTGAATTAATAATTAATTAATAACATTGAAAAAAAATTTGTTGCATGAATACTATCATACTGGTTTTAATCATTTTCACAATTTGGAACTAGATCATTTGTTATCAGTGCTTAAATGCACTATAATGGGTTTAGTGTTATCATTTTTAACATTTATTTCTGAGATTATTATAAATAAACTAATTGGTAAATATTTTTATAATAATTAATTTAATAACATACTACTAGTATTGTAATTTAATAATAAAATGAACTATTTTCTCTACCACCTAAAAATTATCTGTTTAATTATACAATATACTCTTATTGAGATAATATAATTAATATTGAACACAGTATATTACTAATTTAAATAATCAATTATGTAAGTATTAAATTATTTATAAATTTATTATTATTATTATTACTTTAAAATAGTATTTCAAGTAGTCTATAGTACATGGTGAGACCCATATGTTGAACTTTTGCAATAACTTTGAAAATTATTTTTCAGACTTTCAATCATTTTTGAATCTAATATTATGAGGCATTGGATGCGTGTATTAAACCGTAGTTTTAATAAACAGACAATTAGTGCAAAATGTAAAACAGATTATTTTAGCTTTAATTATAGTCATCTTAAATTTGTGTTTAATATCTGTGTGTATGGTTTTATTATGCAAATAATTGTATTTATTATTGAATATTGTTCGCAATATTAGTATAAAACAAGGTTTCAATTATGTATATAAATACATTGAAAATAAATGTTTTAATTTTTAATAATTATGAATAGTGAATGAATTTAATTAACTTTACAAATACTCTGTAAAGTTTGCACGTGTAACACAGCAAGTATATATTAAAAACATTTTTATGTAAATATTTTAGTTAGGTTAAAATTAATGTAAGGTATATTAAAATAATTAGTTATATAAAAATTTTAATTATAGTTTAACAATTGTGTTATATAATATTTACTTAATAATATTTTATTGTACAACATTTTTAAATTTACTAAAGTAAATAAAATAATAACTTTTAATTAAAAAATATTTAAATATTCTTTGTTCAAATAATACAATTTATATTCACTAAATAATATTTATAGCATTTTTACAAACAAAAATATTTTTAAATTTTTCGTAAAATAACATGTAATGATAAATACCACACTATGATCAACTTTAAGGGCAAACAATTAATTTATGCAACAAACCAGGTTTGATTTAAATATGGTAACATTTAAAAATTGATATAATATTGATACAATATCTATGTATTGTAGAATCGTCCATTTACGTTTGTTAAATATAACAACTTTTTAAATAAATATGAAATAACCGAGGGCATTGATGTCAACATATTTAATACAATTGCAAAACTATGGAATTTCACATATAGTGTATTGTATTGCAACCAAACATGGGGTCATAAACTGATTAATAATACATGGAATGGTGCCATTGGCAAACTACAGAACCTGGTTCATTTCATTTTTGTTAATCATTTAGCATTTTATTAATGTTAATATTTTTCAATAGGAGGCGGATTTTGTAATGAAATTATCTCCCACTCCGGAAAGGGATGAAGTTATAAGCTTTTCCAACCCCTACCTAATTTCCCCTGTTACATTTCTGGCGCCATTGCCTTTACCAAAGCATTTTGACAATTTATTTGAACCCTTTGACACATACATCTGGTTATCAATATTAGCAAGCTTATTATGCTTAACAATTATTTTTATAATCATGCATAAATCAAAAAGTTATTATATGTCTGGATCAATTTGGAGTTTATATTTAGTTATTTTGGGGCAAACAATACCAGATAAATTTCTTAAACCAAACAAGGTAAAATTGATATTTTCATTGTGGTTACTCGCATGTTTTATATTGTCAAAGTGTTACTCTAGCTCAGTTTATGAATTAATACTTGTTAATCATGAAAACAAGCTTAATACAATTGACGATTTAATAAAAGCAAGTAACGCTAATAACATTAAAATGTACGCAAAGTACTCTACTTCGTACTCACAATTACTGGTAAATTACATATTGTATAATATTAGTTTATAAATAAGTTATTTTTACTTTTAATTTATTAAATTGTGTTATTGTAGGGGACGGTGAGGTGAATGTCACGGTGTCCGTACGGTACGGGTATGTGAATTGTATGACACTTTTCCTATCGTTTGTAATGCTTAGGCCCACACCTATATCGGCAA
>CAJPVJ010000846.1:0-20045 GCA_905397405.1 Oppiella nova
AAATTACAAATATTTCAATTCCTTTAGTTCACTTTTGTTAAGTTATCAATAATTTTACTATTATGCTGTATATAAATTAAATTTACACTTATTTTTTAAAATTCAAACCAAATTTTAATTTATAATTATCTGTAGAATAAGATTTAAATAGATATAATTTAAGGAAAATACAAATTAATGAATAATCACATTAATTAAATACTTGTTGTACCAAAATTTCTTCAAGATTATTTGGTACAAAAAGTGTTCAATTAAAGTACTATTATCACAATTTGACAAATAAATTATTTAAAAATAAATGGGAAAATATTAAAATAACTTTTGTGACAAAAAAGGAATTCTTAATTTATGGGAAAAATGTATTTTGAATGCAATAGTAATTTCACTGTTATTTCACTATAATTTCAGTATTATTACATTTATTTATGTTGTTGTACTGTAATATTAAAATATTAAGTAACATTAAAGTAAAATAAAAAGTTCATAAAAAAATTTCTATTGGTTTTAAAAATGTAAAATGTACTGTATCATAAAATAACATATTTTAGTACGTAATCAATTATATTTGGTTAAAGTATCTGCATACTATATCAGTATAAATGTTTGATCTCTTTGTTTCAATGCTTTAATTAAAGTGAATGTAAACCTCATTATTATACTGACAAACCAGTTTTAATTTATTAATTTCAATGTCTTTATTTTTTAAAATAATGTTTTAGTGTCACACCTTTGCTATGAGGTGATGATAACTAACAGTTACTGTATTTACAGTAAGTTAAAAATAAATATATTTATCTCCAGATTTATGATGGACTCAAATATAGTACTTATGCACTTCTTGTGCACTAAAATTTCAAGATTAAATAGAAATACATTCAACAATATTTACTTCATTATTTGCGAACTTTTATTTCAATTTTTTTTTATTTTTACATCAAAACCATATAATCAATTATTAAAACTTTTACCGTTTTATAAAAAATTTATTTTTCTTTAATTTTAAACCTATTATAGCAAACAATGCTATCGTTTATTGAAAAAATGATTTAATAAATCCTTGAAATCCTATTATATTATATCATTAATTATGACATTCGGGACAAAACATTTCAACAATTGAGGTAAATATCAATTAAAACAATTTTGGGAGAAAACCTTTTTGAAGAGCAAAATATATAATTAATTGATATATAGTATATATTATATACAGTACTTTTGTCTGACTTTGTAGTGAACCTGTCCTCTGAGGTCTTAAGCAGTGATTAGACAACAGTTTTGATAATATAAATCAAAAGTGAATTTATTTTTAAGGGAAAACTTGTAACACAAGGTATGGGTTTCTAAAGACATTCAGTCGGAGTGAAAGTAAGTCGTGATTCAAATTAAACCAAAAATTATTACGAAATGTTTGACGAAGAGTACGGATAACGACGACGAGTGGAAAAACGGTTTTCCACGTCTGTATGCGATAGTACTATAATATAATACAAATTCAAGGTTTTCAGTAATAAAACTCAGATTTGAAGTTTAAAAGTTTATCAAAAACTAATATATATAAACGACTATATAAACTATAAGTTAAAAGTTTGCCAAAACTTGTGCTCAACTATTGTTTAAATGTATTTGTTAAATCTCTAATAAAGAAACATGTTTCAAATTATGTGATTCTTTAACATTAAGTGATTGTTATAAATTATTTATTATAAATGTTTTACAAATTTATTTGACATTCCAATGGTTAACTGAAATTAAGTTTTCATTGAAACTCAATGAATAATAATTATTTGTTTCTATGAATGCAAAGCGGACTCAAGAACTTTTAAATATAATTTCAGTTAATTTCAATGTATTTGCTTTGTTTGAAAATACTTTTACTATACCTCTTGATTGAAGACTCCTATTGTGACACTTGGATTACATTATGGAATAAATTAGATATTCCTGTAGAGATTGTATGTAAACGTGAGGGTCATTTCAAAAGGACCAGCTTTAAGACCAAAACGATTAAAGAAGACGAAAGATATGATATTAAGGCGTAAGTCTATATTAAACCAATGAATTACTCTTTCATGAATTATACAGTACTGTATTATTCTGTACCTCTTTATATAAAGTGAAAAAGTGAATTTAATTGGATTGAGTTTTTTATATGAAATGTAGTTTATATTTTATTATCTTCTTATTTTGACCTCATTTCAGACTATATGATCTGTGAAATTTTAAAAAAATAATTATAACCTTTTTATTAGCTTCTTAAAAACATCTACAATAAAAATACAGTAAATGGTGTTTACCTTCAATTCTTATGGATTATCGGTATATTGATAATTGAATAGACGTTTTATTTAAAAAATTTTTTATTATTTTGTAAATTTATTGCACTTACAAAAAGTAATTAAACAGCTATTGTGAAAATTAATAAAATTAAAGGAAATTTTTCTATTATTGGGATTTATAGTAGATTTTTTATTTATTAGAATAAACATAAGAAAATTCAAAGGAAAATAAGAGTAAATATTTCAAACTAATGTTGAAACATTATTTGAGTTACGATTTAAAATTGTTATTCATTGCAATTACCAGTAAATACCCAAATGGCTATTCAAAGCGCTATTACCGGCACTGGTGTGATGTAACCGCCGGCACAACTAATATTCAATTTGATATCTTTGGCGGAAGAGATAAACGAATTAATAAACTTTCGGATTCTTATTCTGATTGGATTATAACCAGAGGTGGTATATATAGAGTGAAAAAGGGATCTCTTATTCTATATTATGGCAAGAATTGGTTGGGAGAGGATTACGAGGATCTGGAGGATGCAGTGATAGGCACTCCTGAAAAAACGCTTAATCCGTCAGACACTCAGAGAATGTAAATATAATCTAATATTTTCTCATTTACTCGGAAGTCATGCTATGATATCAATCTGACACTAATGTTATGATGCATTCCTAATGATTAACTTTGATACCAATATTGAATTGAATTGATTCTTAGAGCCCCTATGGAGGTACACTTGGCATCATCCACATTAACACTGTCGCAACAACGACTGGCCATTGATAAGGCCACGTATGCCTCCCATAAGTTCACCAAAACTAAGTCTATGGGCAAATATATCGGCGACGCTATGAAGAAAAAGTTTGGCCACTTTTGGGCCGTTTTCATAGACCAGCCCGAGAACACCAAGGTCGTCAAAAGGACTTGTGATACGGACAGAGTGATGATTTTTCAAGTGAATGACACCGACTTTATAGTCTGTCAGGTTATGCGCTGATTTATCCACTTATAAATGCATTGCTATATTTTCATATTCAATTAATGTTGAATCTAAGCCAACTTTCTTAAACAAAAACTTTTATGTGATATTAATAACATATTGATTTGAGATAACATTGATTTTTTTATTACGTTATAATCGTATTACAAATGCCAAGCGCTGGACGAACTTAATGCTAATTGACAGCCCAACCCAACCCTAAACATACAATTATTATGTTTTAATCATACGATATTTATATCTTATTAGAAAACCTTTTTTTCTATTGTTTCACAAGTATTCATATATTCGTATAAATAATTAAAGTGATATTCAATATAATAATTTTACTTATTGTAAAGTAAAAATCATTTGCCAAACACTAGAAATATTCAATTATAACAATACGTGTATTATTTTGCTTATTTAATATTAATTAATTATTTATCAGTTATGTTATAATTTAATTTAATGTTTAATGAAATATTTTGTTAATTTTAATTCATGTTTTAAATAAATTAAAAAAATATATTTGAGACTCGAATTTAAATTTCAATTAAATGTGATTTAATAGTTGGGTGCGATTGTGGGCATAAATGGTCTTTATTGAAAGGTGTGGGCTTTGGATTCACATAATCATACTTTTGGTAATAAAAACTAATTCTATAAAAGTCAACAAAGTCATAAAAAATCTTTTAAACAAAAAATTCAATTTACATTTATAGAGTATAGAGTTTTACAAATTAAAAACATATAAGTTTAATTAAAATGACATTGTACTTTATTATATGAACAAATAAGAAAATTTAGGAAATTTTTAACTATAAAATATTCTGTTTATAACACGGAATATTCTATGTTTTGAATATTACTTTTATAATGAATTAGATAAACATTTCATTCATTGAGACAATCATTTGTATGCATTACTATCACAGGAAAATTGAATTCGAGTCCCGAAGACTTGTCATCAATTAAAATATGCACAAAATAGTTCACTTCAATCAGTGAGCATTTGGTGGAGGGTCTGGTGTTGGCGGGAATGGGCACCTGGATCACTCCAGTCGACTGCATGTTTGCCTCGAGATATGGCGCTTCGGATGCGATGTGTTTCTCTGTATTGTTCTTCTGGTGATGGTTTGCCTTAAAAATGTGTTTCTCTAAGAGAGTTGCCTTCATTTTAATGGCAAAATTTCTTCTATTATTGATGTCATACGAGACGTTAATTAAGTCTCCTTTTCATGCAAAATTCAAAACAAATTTAAATATAAATTAAATTTTTCAAACAAAACACTGTCAGACCTCCATTGAAGCAATTTTCATTTATACTAATTTCCACATCAATTGATCCCTTTTTTATAAAACAACAGCAATAGTCTCGGAGTCTTCTGTAAACTATAGGTGCCTTCGAGTCATAAAAAATGTAAAAGTTTTTAATACATAAAAAATGATAATAGTCTTGAGAGAGGTTTTATGAAATGATCAAAAAGCGAAGGGAAATAATTGAGGCTAGAAATGATTGCCTACATTATTGGTAGCCTTGAGGGGAGAGCACAGGTAGAACTTGGTCTGTGTTTCGTGATTCCACGATAACAATGACTTCTCGATCTCAGCCTCAATCCAATAGTGAATTTGTCCGAAATTGCCTTTAAAACTGTTGGGAACATCTCTGCAATTACAGCAATCAAACTGTGATATAGTCGGTGTAACCGCTAAACATAGTCTATTATATTCTTGTCCTTCAAACTCATGCGAGAATGAGATGTCGTGCCATAAAATAAAATTATGACTTACTCTGGGATTTGAAACACGAATGGAATCCGATGGACACCCCTGTTCACGACCGTTTCCTTCACTGAGACAATTATTTGAGATAAAAAAGTTATAATAAAAAAGGCTTATTTCCCCTCCAATCTATTTAAATCAAACTATTTGTTAGCATTGAAGCTAGATATTTGTTGTTCTCATAAATGCAATTTGAAAAACAAATCCTTTAACAAAACATATTATTCACAAAAGTCATTGAAATTAATAAAAAGCTTATGTTAATATTATAATATTTTGACAGAAATATTCACTGAAATGTTTATAAATAAATATTGATGGAAATTTTTGAAATCATCACTGCTTTAAAGAAGCATTAGTTAATCAAATAAATAAAATCACAAACTTCAATGTTAGTGAATAATGATATACATCACAGTATTGAAAATTTTATGGATGTTTTTGAAGTGAAAATTTATTATACATATAATTATTGAATTAATGCACATTTATATAGAATAAGAATTTCTGAAAATAATTTTATAAATGAATAATGATATACAAATATAATAAATAATTACCTGTTTGAGTGACATCGAAGTGTTGTGTTAAGAAATTTAAAATTTGGTGATAAGTAATAATCCGGGACTGTCTATCATTAGCACTGGTGACCCATTTTGTTTTAGTCCACTTAACCTCGGCTTCGCCCCGAAGTCTGAGCTTTAAATGCTTGAAATCCAACTCTCCGTTGAAAGCAATGAGCAAAATGCCGACAATTTGTTGTCCACTGCAATAAACAAATTGATTTGCGTTCAACTCAATTACAAACTCTTGTAATTGAATTTTGCCCATTGTTTTCAATTGAACGCATCAAACGGTCTTATCTTTATTTTTCAAAACACTTATCTCATAAACTAATGAAAATTTGAAAATGTTCAAAAACATTTCTAATGTGATTTCGATGCCTTACGTAATGCATAGTAAGGGATGGAGACCTCGAAATAACATTACCCGATAGGTTGTTCCCAGAGAAACCTTGTTTTCAAATTGTTTTTACTTTCTCTCTAACTAATATTTCATAATTTAAAAGGAGTTTCTAAACTCTAGTATGTTATTAAAAATTGAAATGTAAATCAATCCCCTAAACCCTCTATAATTGTTCATATCATTAAAACAATTTTTCAATTTAATTACCAGTAAAAGTGTTATTAATGTTTGAGACTTTTTATAACAATATTTATATAATAATTTATTTTCGCAAATCTTATGCAAAAATTCTATACTTATTGGCAATTATCATACGAATTTTAATAATAATTAAAATTTAATTTCTATGTGTTTATTTTAAAAATTAATAACTGTAAATAATTATAGATTTTAAAATTATAACAAACCCATTATAATATACCAAGTAAATATTATCTAGGATCTTAAGTTAGTGGATCTAACAAAATTATAAGCAAATTCTTTTTAAATTAAGATATTTGTTTATTAGATAATTTTATTATAACAAAAACAAATTTAAAAATTAAAAATAATATACCAATTTAAACTTTAAAATTATAAGTTTAGTATTCAAAATTATTTAAATTATTAAATATAATTTGTGCAACTTAATGAAATAATGTAAACTATTGAAAACTTTAGTAATTAATATATTAATAGTTATATCACTAATTACATATATTTTAAGAAATTATCTTAAAAGTAAGCATAGTATTCACTGTATGTAGTTAAGCTATAAATTATTTTGATTTTGATTTTGATCGACACATAAATTTTGATTTAAAATTAGTAACATTACTACTTTAACAAGATTGTGAACTCTGTAGTTTTAATACTGATCTAAAGAGGGAACTGTAGCTGAGATACATTTATAAATGAGTATAATTTTCAATATTAACTTGTATTGATGTGTTGACATTATAATTTTGTAAATTCCCTTATAAAATATTTTATCAATACTGAACATTAATTTTATTTAAATGTTTAATCCATCAAATATTTGTAAACATAAAATTAAGTTACATTTCTGATTATTTAATTAAAGAATATTTGAAAATATTTTGAATACTATTTCTTATTAATTTGCATTCAATTTTGGATTTAATTATTTATTTTAATTATATTAGTTATAGACTTAAAATGTAAAAACAAATATTATTTATATATTATATAAATTAGTTATAAAGGTTAATTGTGCTAAATATTTTGTGCAAAATAGTTATGAAACATTTACTATTAAAATTTACCCTATATATACAGAATAGTATGTTATATGTAATATAATTAAACAACTTAATTTGCATAAAATTTATAATTAATATTAGCGAATTATTGAATTTGATAGTTTAGTTAGTTTTATATATTCATGCAAATACAGTAACAAAGTTTTGTTGTCATTATTTAAATGAAAACGGAATTGTTTAATAAAAACATTAAATATAAATCAATATAAATCTCAAATGAGTTGTTAAAAGAAACGAATAAGTAATTCCTGTTTTATGTGATAACCCGTTAAGTTGTCTAAACAAAAGTGAGTATAATTTTAAATGTTATAAATTGTGCTAATAATTAAGTTCAATTCAATTGATTATAGAGAATATTTAGAAAAATTAAAAAATTCTTTTCAAATTGTTAATTAAAACTAATAAATTGATAGTTGAGTTGAGATGGAAATGTATGTTTTGGTAAGACTAAGATAATGCATATTTATTGGTGATCACAATCGGTAGGTTTAGATGCAAGTCAATAGTATAGGGAATGTCAAGAGTGACGTGAATAAAGTATTTGACAGTTATTATAGAGCTCTTCATCGACAGGACTGAGTTGTCGGGTATTGTGAGGCGAAGCACTTCTTCCTCCTTATGTCCGGCGCTTATAATCGACCCTAAGATGGGTTCGCAGAGCAGTGTTTCGATGGTTTTGTGTTTGTCGCCGGACATGAAGATCTGGATCTGATATAGTGATGCTCGAGGAGTGACGCTCACTGTCGACGAGTTATCGACAGAGCAATGAATTTCTATCGATTCACCTGAAAATACAAACAATTCAATCGATATGTGAGTTGAGTCTTATAAATGTGAAATAAAATGATATTTTTGTCAGCAAATTGTGGTTAAGGTTGAGTTGAGTATTGTATGTATTGAATGGTATGTTTTGAGGCCAAGGGTCTCACTAACAATGTGTATGGGATTGAGGGATGCATACAAACAAGTAATTGAAAAGCACGGAAATGTAGATAAAAATCAATACATTTGGATGCCTTTAAACGTGTTTTTATATTCAATAAGTATAAAGACTCTCTTTTGTAAGTATTGCACATTATTTGGAGATTTTTATTTATGTGACTCTAATCTCTTTGCAATTTTATTTACAACATTAGCTCAAGACTTACAGAAGCAAAGTATTACTCAATAGAAAAGAAAAAGTGGTTTAAATTTATGAAACACTTCCCATGCGTTCGCTGAATGGGAAGCTAACGAGTCTTATTGAGTATATAATAAGAAAAAGTCAATTAAACGAGAATAGAGGGCTAAGTGGACAGACCTGCCAAATATCCTTTTCTTACTTTTCCCGACAAATCGCGACAATTTGCCGACAAATACACTTTTCCACTGCCCAGGCATAGGATTCCCAAATCTTTCTCTGTGCTTCCACTGACGGATAACTGAAATATAAATTACAATTAGATTTCAAATTAATTATTTATTTTAAATTAAGTGAAAGCACCGATGCAGAAGTCATAAAATTTTAATGAAAAATATTTAAATTTTATTTGCATTTTCAGTCAACTAAAGGGAATATTCAATAAAAATTCAAATATTCAGTAATTTAAATACAAATATAATGAGCTGTAATACTAGTAATGAATAATAATGCATTTCTAACAAATGTATGTGTAAAAAATTGATAACAAAAATCCTACCAAACATACGGGTGCTGTGTGGACAGTCACATACATCACAATTACAAACTAAGCTCTTGTTTGCGTGCAAATCAAATCATACGGTCAAAAGGGGAGCACTACTAAGAATTCAATATATATAATATATATAGTACTATGAATTCTCTTTATACAGAATTTGAGTTATTATTTATTTAATATTTGTCTTATGTTTGATATTTTGTAAATATTAAATAACTGCTGATATACTCACGTAAAGGTTGTCCCTTACGGGTGCTTCGACTGTGATCTCACAGCCAGACCGATGTGTTTTGTCCTGTTCTCCAATGATATATTCAATGAAATAACAAATACATCCGTATATACTCTCGAATGATGAAGGAATTCCGCTTTTGGTTAGGTTTTCATGAAATCAACAAAACGTTTCAAATGTTATATAATGCTTTTTGAATGCTTTTATTAATTGCAATCATAAATATAGTCAATTTATCTCTCCTTGTTAAGCATTAACTAAATTAATAGTTTTTGTTTTGCTTTAATTTGTTGTTTAATTAGTGTAATGTATAAAATTAATTCAAACGCAATAGTAATTTTTAATTTTTTGCAATCGATATTAATTATTTATAATTTTAGTGTATTTAATATAATGCATTAGTTTTAATATACTGGACTTTACATTATTTTTAATTTATTTTAATACATTAACTTATGATCAATTTGATTAAGTGCAAAATTAAAGCTAAACAAAAAATTAAATACTGTTATAGTTTTATTTTAAGTTATTTTAAAGATTAAAGTTTTAATAATATACAATACATTATTTATAATTTCAATTAATAATTGATGCACTTTATAATGTTATAGTTAATGTTCATTTATATCTAACAAAACTACTGTACAATTTAGTTTTGTTTTTTGTATCGATCTGTTTATTACGTGATACTTATTAATATAATCATATGATTTGTCATTTCAAATCCAATATTACATAATATTATATTATATTATAATTCAGATAAATTTCTATTACATTACAAATAATTTTTAATTAAAACTAATTTTAATGAATTTTCTGAATTCAAATCAATTGTAAATGTTTAATATAAAGAATAATTTAAATAATTTGTTTTAAAAATCAATCCTAAATCAGAGCAGAAACAATAAATACGTGATTAATAAAACGGGAAACCTTTATATGAAATGCTAATTTCATACAGATGTGACATTTGGTTGAACCTCAAATATGAGGTGTTTCCACAATATGTCTCTCAATGAGTTAATTAAATGATATTGCTTTTATAACAATAATTTTCAAACAATGACTTTATTAAAATATTAAATATAATATAATCTCCAAAAAACAAAACACAGCAATTAGAATAATTGAAGTGATAATTAATTTTTATACAACTCATGTTAACGTTATATAGCTTTCAAAATCTCAACAAATATTTATTATTGAAGTCAATAGGAAAAATCAATAGGAAAACAACTAAACATTAAATTAATTAAATGATTGTTAGAAATAAAACTTCAATATGACTTTACTTTTAGTGAACAAATTATAGAATATTTTGTAATACAATGATTAATATATTATACCATAATATGCAGTATTATTCACATAAATATTCCTTTCATTAACAGCAAACTTACAAAAAAAGTTTTAAACTTTTATAATAAAATGCTTACAAGTGAATTGAAAATCTTTTAGAAAATATTTATTAATATTTATAAAATTAAAAAATAGATAACTTGTCAACATAACCTGTCCGCCCAGTTGTGTATTATATTAGTGAATACTAAGCAATTAGATCATTGAACGATCACTAAACAGACCAGAATAGATTACGTATAAAAATAATATAAAACCAACTATTAAATGACTTGAAAACTGAAATGGCAGTCAATTTAGCCATTACTTACTAATTAATTCTTAGAGATAAAATAAATTCTTTAAGTCTCACAATAAATGTTACAAAAAATGTTTCTAATCTTCACAATAATTAAAGATATAAAAGGAATAGAAAATATAAAATACTTGTTATTTATTGAGACAAATCAAGCGAAAAGATAGCAAAAAAGGAAATTGCAAATAATTAATTAGAGTCTAACATTTATAGTTATTTGAAAATTAAAAAGGATTTACTCGTAATGAGACGCTATTTAAATCTAAGTTCAGAAACAACATTATATATAGTTAAGTATCAGATAAATAAAAACCACTCTAGATTTTGTTTTAATTTAAACTGAGCTTTGATTACATAAACATAAAACTATAATAAATACTAAATCCTATTCTATTCCTATCCTATGCCTCTTCCCTTTGCATCAATTAATTAATTAATATTTTTAATTAAGCACTTTTAATGCTATAAATGATGTCCATTCTCTCAACACATATTCTATGAATTTGTTCACATGTAGATAGAGACTTGAGATTAATTGTAATTGTAGTTTGGCTAAAGTAAATGAACTTGTTCAAAAATGTAGAAATACTTGTACCGAAGTATGAGTATGTGTAGTATTAATAACGATATTGTTTGTGCATAATTTATACAAATAGTGTAAACCAAAGAGAGTCAATGAAATGATTGCTTAAATTTGGTTAAATAAACAAAAGGGGAGAACAATGGTCTGTGAAGACATAATTAGGTATAAAAAGTGTGTTCAAAAAAGCTTTTGATTTTTCGGTACAAAATATTAACTATTTATACAGTTTATTGTTAATGTAATAGTCGACAAAGTGTAATAGTGATGATTTGTGTTTACTTTGAAGTCAAGTTTTTACTCTTTGCTTTCAATAATCATGTATTGATTTTTCTTTTATATATAATTCAAACTTTAATTTTATAATAGAAAACGTGATATCATTTTCAAAACAAATAAAATTGCATTTGTTAGAAATGATTGAATCTATTAGAGAAGATCCTATTCTACTAATACAGGTAATAATTAGTATTGTGATACTTTAATGAGATTTGTCAATGCTGTGTAAGGTATCCTTTGTTATTTTCCAAAATCTTTGGGTGTATTTGCATAACAGTAATACTGTATACAATAACCTACAGTAAGTGTAATGTGAACCTAATTTAGGAAATCCTGGATTAAGCCATGAAAGTTTCAGTTTTTTGTTCCTCTTAAGTGTCTCTTAAAATAAAAGTTTAAAATCGTAAAATTTTTTAAAACCATATATTTATTTAAATACATGACGACTGATAATTGATTTGTTATTACTTTTCAGTACAATAAGATAAAATAAGCTCATAATGATTTAATTGCTTTTGTTAATTGAATACGTTATTAAATAGAAACCAACTATTGTAACTATTATGCAATTTTAAATTTATTTGTTTCTATCATATAATCTCCAACGAGTAAACAAGTTTAAGATTTTACTAACTTTGGGAGATTTGTTTGAAAAAAGAAAACATATTACATAACAAATCTACATATAATCTTATTTTATTATTTGAATATTCTTTACTAGAATACAATTTATTATTTATAAAAATGTGTACAAAATATTTTATATATAAATTCAAATACAGTAGCATTTTGTATGTATTTTAAAATTTAATGTTTTAAATATTATCTAAATTTTAATTTAAAAAACTAATAAATTATTTCTTCTCATTAATCATTTGAATGCAATTATTTTTCAAAGAAAAATAATTAAATTGTTTTATATTCAATGAATTCTTAAAATAGAAAAGATTTGCGAAAAAATTTCATGAATTTTTCAATTATATAATAAATATTAAAAAGAAATAAAAAGTTTTCTCTCAGTTGTGGAGCTATTATTTCAGAAATTTATCAAAAGATTATTCAAAGCTATTTTCGAGTAAAAATGTGAAGAATGAGAAAAAGTTTGATTATTTCGTATAAACATACTGTAAATGTCATTTTTATTTTTATTGTGTGAACAGTGTGAATATTAAAACATTTGACAAAAACTAAAGTCTAGTCTGAATACAAAAAAGTGTTCACCAAATGATATATTGTATTCAACAACAGACTACCTCTTATGATAAAAGTTTTAATAATATAAATATAATATTAACGCAAGACTTAACCGAAGAGCAAACTAGTCTTTGTTTAATAGAAAACCAGTCGCCTGTCAACACTATTTCGCTACAATTTTTTGATTAATTATTATAATGCAGTAAATAATGTAGATTACAAGCAAACAGTAAGTGCTACACAAATTATTTAAACACTTTGTAATCACTTGAGATTCTACTCAAATATTTGGTAAAAATCTTTATTATGGGATAAATAGGAGAGAAATGAATAGTAAAGAAAGCAATACCTGTCCGGCAGTTGGAATTTAAATGGGATTTCGTGAGCGCCCGGCCGTAGAGTATTTGCACAGACTATGAGATGGATGGAGAAAATGTAATAAATAAATAATTAGTTGGATTCAATTAATGGCTCACATAAGAGTAGAAAAGTGTGTATTTTTTGAATACAGCCACGAATAAAACATGAAAATTAAGATTATTGACCATTAAATGTGAGAATTAATGGTATCAACTCATTTTATGCAATTATTGCAATAAACTACACTAATTAATGGCGTTTATGTTTTATTACTTTCTATTATAAAATAATCTAATTTATGATAATTTATTAATTTATAGAAATTAATAATAAAATTGTAGTTGACGTAAAAAATAAATATTCAAACGAAACCAAAACTAATTCAATAGAAAAAGCACACAAAGCATGCAAAGAGTTGACAAATATAATTATTAAGCTTAGAAACGATATGAAAGAAATATAATAAAAATTGTGATTACTTTGAGCCGGCAGTTCATACGTGTGGTCAAGGAATATATGTTTGTAAGGATTCTTATCCATACAAACACGGCCTTCCTTTTGGTACATGGAGTTGTCGACTGGTTTAATGGTGGCCACACATGTGAGGCCAATCCTGACCAACGACAGGGGCAAGTGTCCGTTGAGCGCGATGTGTAGCTTTCCGTGAACATAGTCTCCCACTTGGTATATGGTTTTGTTGCCCTCCAATACTATCTCTGCATTTGTCAGATGAATATCACTCGTCATTATTAAACGCTTTGAATACAAGTATGGAAAACAAGAATTATAATTGAATTCTAGTGTAAAACATGTGCGGATTTGTTGACTAAACTGATGGTTGACTAACAGTTATTTCACTTCAATTGGAATAAGTAATGAACTTTTTGTAAAAGTAAACCAACGCTTGTATTGCAAGTCTTACTCCCTTTCATTGGATGAGACATATCTATGGCGACAGACTTTCACGGAATTAAGTCATCGATCGATATGTAATACTCAACCAAATTCTATACAACCGTAGCGTACAGTATATACAGTATATATAATATATATATATTTCGGCATAAAATATGTTTTAAATACAGAATAAATGTTTTCCATTAATCATAATAAACGTGTGGTTTTCTGTGAAAAATACTTTTTTATTTTTTCAATAAAACTACATTTAAATTATAGAAATCCGAAATGTGTAATAAATGCTTCAAAGTTAGTATGAAATATAAATGAAAAATAAATTGCTTTTCAACTCAAACCAAATTAGAAAGTGATATAAAAGAAAATTTGTGTGACTTTTGTGACATTAATTCCAATTTATGGAGACCTTAGAGTTATAAAAAATATACATTTTCACAAATTTAACTTTAATTTAGTGCTGAATCGAAATACTGTTCAAATAGCCATTCAATAGTGGGCGCTTACAATATTACAAACACTTATACCATACAGTAGTATTAATACAGTACAGTATACTTCAGGACTAAGGCTTTACAAGACTTGTGTTTTCACTAACATTAGTGTCAAAAACTAAATCTAATTTACAGAGAATTACCTTATATTTGAAGTACTTTTATAATACTCACTTTGTCCATTTAATTTAACATTCATTTGATTTTTAAGTGCTTCCAATTCAAAGATCATTTTATTTTTTTAAATCCAATGATATAACTGTTGAAATCCAATGAAATAGGTTCTTATTTTAATTGAATCTATTGTCAAATACATTTCATTTATTAATTTGTTAAAAGATTATAATTTCTCTTTTAAATTCACAAAATACATTTCTAAAGTTAACGTTGAATTGTTCTTTAATTAAATAAATAATAGGCGACTGAATAATACCTTAGGGTAATAAATTTTATTTTTAAATTTATGTTTGATTTTGTCTATAAGTTATTTCACTTTTGCGTACAATTCTAGTAATGAGATAAAATCAATTTATGCTTTCTGTTAAACCATTCAATGACTTCAATAACGACAGTTTAATTTTATTTGTCATTACAAGTTTCCAAATGTTTTCAAAGAGTTTTGTGAAACAAATGTTGATTTTTCACAAAAATTGTGAATCACTTCAAAAGAATTTTAATAAAAACAAAAATATAATTCAAATATTTTTGATAATATTTTCTTTTGAAATGTATTTTTGGTGAAAGAATTTCACATTTCATGTCAAATATGTGAAAGACACGCATTGGGCGACTATTAAGGCATTAATACATTTAAACATAAATGATAATAATTTTATTATGAAACACAGTACAATATAAATAAAAAATATTTTTTGTAAAGACTATACAGTATACAGTGTAATAAATAAAAATAAAATTGAATAATTTATAAATTATAGTTGAAACAGTTATTATATGAAAAATAGAAATTGATATATTTATATAAGAATATATTTAAGTAGTTATTTTTGTGGTTTTTAAATACAAGCGATTTACAGAGTCAACATTAAATTATTAATAAAAGTTATAACATTGAAAATATTGTGTTAAAAATACATTATTTTAATATCAGCACTTATTTTGTGAATATAACTAAATTGTAAAATAGTTTATTTGAGATATTATAAGAATTATTTAGGATATAATCAGTAATTAAAAATTAATCAATTAACTTGAGTGTCAAATACGTGATTGATATACATATACATTGATTTGAGTGAATCAGATGTGGACATAAAGCATATCTGAATTCTTGTAACCAAAACCCGTGGCATAGACTTTGGAGTTATTCATAACACTTTCTTTAGTGACAATTATGGGCAGATCTATGTGTAGATTGAGTGCTGAAGGGATTTCAACCGTCAAATGCAAGTCATATGCGACCGAAATAATGGGACATTCGGTAGATAAGTGAATGTTGGCAGGAATGGGCACCTGTACTCAATTCAAATAATTTTTGAGACATTATTGCGAGTCATAAAGATTGTGAGAAGCAGTTAATTACCTGAAGTGTTTCCACATTAGTCAGTCCGGGCTCAACAGGTAAACCCTCCACTCTTACCTGAATAAAGTGTACAAATGAATTGTTGTAACAATTAGTTTGTAATCTTACATATTTAGTTTCCTTAATCTTCTTATGCTTTCCTTTTGCTGTGAAAGTCTGCGTTTGTCTCAGAGTCGCCCTCGGATTCACTCTTATGGCCGACTTGTTGGCGATATTACAGTTCACGGGTATTAACTCGCCTTATGTTTCAATTGTATTGAAACACATAGACTTATATATAATTAAGGTATTATTATTAAAAGCAAGTAAAAACAAACAAACCCGGATAATAGCCACGTCTGTCAATATTGACATCAACGGTAATGACACCAGACTTATGCCATAAGAAACCAATTTTCTTTTCGCTACTTACACTCAATGGCAACTGAAAAGTGTCTCAATATTATAAAAGCAATACAATATATAAACTCGTTTACCATTAAATCTTCGCAAACAAGAGGCGCCTCCACCTGCAACTCGGTCTTTGTCTTGTGGTTAAAGGAGAACAAAGGCTTCTGGATCTCGGCTTCGATCCAATAGTTAACAGATCCGTGATGTCCGACAAAACTGGATGGTATACCTCTGTATACAGTATATAAATATATGAAATATTAATACATGTGTTCTTACTATTGAATTATTAGTAATCGAATTATTAATAAATGGATTACTCTTTGGGTAATTGATAGCAAAACGGGAATTCGTGGATCCCTTTGGTTATCATTCCATTGAACGCTATAATGAATAATATATAAGTGATTGCAACAAAACAAAACTCGATTACAATTGCTGTCTGTCTATAGTATAGACACATACTGTTGCGGACAAAATCATAATCCATTTCCAGATATTGAATGGATTCATAAAAAGTACGATTCCTTCTGTGATTTCCTGACCCTTTATTTTCAGTCCATTTCACTTCTGCTAATCCTATCAATTGCATCCTTATCTGTAAATATGTATACATTTATGAAATTATTATTTTTGATTGCAATTAAGAGCACACAAACCATGGATAAGTGGAGTTCGCCCTCGAGTGCGATCACACACTTGCCCACAACGTTGTCACCCAATTCATACGTCCGCTTATTTGCATCCAACACTATTTCAAAGTTTTGTAATTGAATTTTACCCATAATTTTATGTTTAAGAATCCGCTCTTAAAGGCATTTCTCTAGTTCTTGGCTTAAAAATATAAAGTAAAATTATTTATAAAAAATAATATTCAGACAATTAGATAGACAATATATTGTCTTAAATGATTGTACTTTTCTAATGTCTCGTATAATAAATGGTTGCTATGATTAGAGTTGTCAACAACTAAAGCAACTTATGTTTTACGGTTAGATTGCAATTTGTTAATAATAAAGACTCTGTTTTCATATAACACTTACTCTATTGATTTGTTTTTATTTTACTTCGTTTATTTATGCTTTGATATTTAGTTTAGTATTTCAATACTATGACAACATTCCCTAATAATTGAATTCAATGCCAAGAATACAATTAGAATAAATAATTGATTTAATTAGAGAATAGCCTGTTGAATTCTTTGACATTTATTAACTTGTATATTGTTTGCTATGTGCTATTTATTTTAAAAATAAAATTTAATACAAAATTTAAATAATAATAAAAACTAGAAACTTGTCACATTAAATGAAAGTAATTTCAAAACTTGTGCTCAAATCTAATAAATTCGTTGAACTTTCTTCATTTTATTCAGTCGTTTCCCTAATTATATTAAAATAATATATTTTTATTAAAAACTAAATTATTAAGTGTAAAAACATTAACACCTAAAAAATTTTAAAACTAAGATGAACAAATATAATGCAATGCACTGTATTAATACTAATGTTTTATAAAGTATACAAAGTCACAATTTACTAGAAAAATAATTATAAAAATGTAGAAAATGTGAGTAGAAATCATTATTTGATTCTTCCTATAATTACTTCCAAAGAATTACTTCTCTTTCAACATTGATATATTGATTACATTCAAAATGAATTTACATTTATATAAATAATATTTTTATGTAAATATAAATGATTTTAACAAATTAATAGATTCTTAATACAAATTTAATTTTCAAATTACTCAAAAAGGTTTTGCTCTTATTTTTAAGTGTATTTTCTTGTTATTAATGGATCCACTTGTGAATGCTTAAAACTTTATAATTTCTATCAATTAAACGGTTTCTTAATTATAAACTGTTTGTAAATGTTTGTACCGTTGGATTATAACATTTCAATAAATTGTTAATAATATTAAAATTCTAATTAAATAGAAAACATTAAAACTGATCTCAAATAAGTTGAAAGTGTAATACGGGTATTGCAATTGTGGATCAGTTATAAAGCCAATCAAAAGGTGACAACTTTGTTGAGTTAAGTAAAGTTATCCAGTCTAAGCAATAGCTGACTCTTTTATCCAAATTTATGACAACTTTAAGCCATAATCCCATATAAGATATGAAAACATTGGTACATGAAATCTCATCTTTGGACACATTTGTGTCGTATGAATATCACGTAATTTCCCGGAAGGATGCCGTTTCGTCTCCAGAAATACCATTCCTGTCATTGAAAATAATTTCGAAAGTACCAAACAATCGTTTAATATTTATACAGGTATGACAATTTATATTTATCAATTTTGGGGGTTATTACAGGTGTGTATGAGGCCTGACAAAACCAAATGTGGCCTCTCTGTGACCCAAAAGAAGGCGCTTTGCTATGCGCCCTCTTTTAAAGAATAATTCAAAGAATATTCAAATAAATACTACTTTTGGAAAAGCTTTGCAAATGCATCAGACGGCTGTCCTCTCACAATACTGTAGAATTCAATTTGACAACAATTTAGTCTATAGTATAGACTCTATACTGTATTACATTCATTAGAATCTAGAAGTAAGAAAAGTCATTGATTTTGAGGAAGTATATCAATTCCTTCAGTGATGCCATATTTATAAGTTAATTGTCATTCATTTTTAACCACTTATTCATGTATACGATTGTTTTAATCATTTATATATTACCTTTATAATTTATATAGAAATAATGTTATCTTATGATAGTAATGTACAATAGTATTAATATTATGGTTTANATGTATACGATTGTTTTAATCATTTATATATTACCTTTATAATTTATATAGAAATAATGTTATCTTATGATAGTAATGTACAATAGTATTAATATTATGGTTTAGTTAACATAAAAATACTCAGTTTTAGAGATACAAATGTGTTTAGATATGTCTACAAAACAATTTGATAACTATTAAATAATAGAGTATTGTTTGAACGCATGTTTATGGCACAGAAATAGCGATTTTGTTTGAATCTCCAAATGAATCCATTTATATAATCAGTATTAGAATTGCACAACAAATTGAATAAAAGTTATTATTCACTGATTTGTTGTTGTATTACCTAATCATAGAGAGATTATATAACAAAAGTAGAATTGAAATCAATATAATCAAATCAAATTAACCGAAATTGTTATGTAATAAAATTATCTCGAATTTCAATGTACAATGTACTGTACTAATAACTCAGGTAATTATAACTAACTTAGTATTAAATAACATTATTCAATAAAGACATCTTAATTTTAATTTGTTTATGTTTTATTATAATTTGAAAACATGTTTATTAAAACTGATTATTGAGTCAAACATTACATGTATTTGCATATACGGTAAATAATAGTATTAATTGTAAATGTTATCTAATCTTTGAGTCAATAATTCCAACATTTATAATAATTAAAGAGAAATTACTTCAAC
>CAJPVJ010000847.1:0-20033 GCA_905397405.1 Oppiella nova
GTTGGCAGTTTGAAAATCAAAATTATTATACAAATAGTTGTGATAATCGTCGTAACAATTAAGTGATTTATGAGGTACTGAGTGACGGCATAAATGGCTATTAAATGATTGAAGCCATAGATTAGCATGGATATTACGGAAAATGATATAAAATAGCCATTATTTCTGTCATCATCGGATTGCCAGTCAAACACTTGTGTCCGTAATATACCAATTAATACAACGATTAATAAAACTAATGTTATAATAACTACGTTAAAAAATATAAGCAATACTTTGAAACATTCAATACATATGTCTTTCCCACTCATGTCTGACATGACTTCAAGACATTTATTCACCAAATGTTTAGTCAAGAGAATCGATGTTTAAGTTTATATGAAACACAACTGTGTTTTGATTTTAGCAACAGTTATGTATATTTAGACATTGGTTTTGGTTTATAATTAAATCTATTATTTCTTTTGATCACTAATTTATGTATATCTCGTTATTCGTGAAACTCTTTTATAAATGTCTGTTTCAATACTTTCCAAGACTTTATCACTTCAATACCAAATGTCTGTTGAATGCGGGCAGACATCCAAAAGTCTTGTAGTGTATTGTCTTTAGTGAACTGATTATTATTTTATAGCTTATTGTTAATCACATTATAAGTCAAACATAACACTCAACACACAATTCTGGAGAACTATTCAATGTTAACAAAACATTGAAAATTAATATCTTATATAAAAAGAATTTCAAATTCAAAAATAGACTTTTAATTAATTTATATCATCTAAATAAGTAATTTGAGTTTTTGTTTATTTTATAAATATATAAACACACCATTTAATAGTTTTAAACACATTTCTTATTATACCGTAAATTTTATACAAACAGTTTAAATAAAATTAATGTTGCTTGAAAAATTATTTATTTTTCGGTTAAAATTTGTAAAATACTGTAAAATGTACAGTGTAAATTCACAATTCTTGGAAATTGTGATATTTATAGAAAATATTTGTCTAAATAGCAGTCGTTGGGAGAGATATCTCATCCTTTGATGTGAAGTAAGTGTTGTGTGTATGAGATGTGGCACTGAATATATGGTTCACATTAGAGAATCCATTGCTTGTGATCTGAACTATATATACAATCGATATGATTATGATTAACAATAAATTAAAATAAGTCAATAGACACGGAATCACTTCAATGATCATCGATGGGATGACTATTAGTAAAAGTGATGTAACACTTGTCGTTATGATCAATGCGATTGTATTTCCCACAAATACGGCTATTATATTCAATATGAACACAATTATAGCGAAATAATAGATAAAAAGTGAACGAATATTCGCTATGAATATCAATGAGTTGTGTTGCGGTGTATAATAGATTGAATCGACTATTGATAAGCATATGATAGACACGTATAGGAGTAAAAGTATCAGTTTTGTGAGTAAGAAAGGTCCATTCCTGATGCACTTCATAATTCTGTTTCAATTTACATATTTAAACATTATATTCATTTATAAAAGATTAACATTTATAACAATTTTTGAGTTCAAAACACTGTTTTCTAAGCACAAAACACAACTGTTTTGTGTTTTCAGTAATTTTCTGTTTCAAGTGTTTAGTGCTTTTGGAGAGTTTTGTTTGAGACTCGACTGCAAAACTACAACCAATATATGAATTACCATATATTATAATATTATATAATATAACCTTTAGTTCAGAATATTCTGATGATTATTATTATTTGTAATTTTGTTGAAAACTCCACTCAAACTCTTCAGCTTCAAAAGTGTTCACTCATTCACTCATTTTCCTCTCACTTCACCACAAATTGTGAGCAAATATTTGTTTTGTTATAATTTAGGTTTAGTTGGTGTCGGTTCAGACGCCTCACAACTTTTCATATAAATGAATAAACACTCAAAAATAGATTTTCCGATCAAGTTTAATTAGAAATGTTACCAATTTCTTAATTACTTAAAATACTATTTATATAAATGACAAATAAAGGTTTTTCTAAAATTTTTTGTTTATTCATTTATGTATATTTTGTACAATATTTTTGATACTAGTTTTTATATAAATTAATTTTTATACTTACAGAATTACT
The DNA here is from genome assembly GCA_905397405.1 of Oppiella nova. NCBI lineage: Eukaryota > Metazoa > Arthropoda > Arachnida > Sarcoptiformes > Oppiidae > Oppiella > Oppiella nova. The sequence goes on from CAJPVJ010000847.1 coordinate 2,117, forward strand.
AATAAATAAATTTAATTAGCTACTAATGTAAGCTATCATTCAATAGTTTGAGTTTAGAAACACTTTTCTCGTTTGTTTTCTTAATTAAATAAATAATCACTAGAAATGTGAAAATTGTTAATACAAAATATAGTAATTCAACAAAAATAAAAATCACTGAATATTTCTCTATAAAAGTGCCCAAAAAATAGGGCGTAAAGGAAACGGCTGTTTCGGACGTAAACATTAATACGGTTCCGATTTGATTAGTGATATCAATGTATTGCTTAATGAATGCAAACATAGCCGGGAATAGGGCTGAGAAACCAAAGCCCAGCACAAGGTTTGCGATTCTGAGCACTACTAATGAATTTTGCGAAAAGAAAAGCAATATAAAGCCAATGATTACTATTAGAAAGTGGTATTCAATCATAGCTTTCGCTCGTATTTTAATGGCAACGAACACGTTGACTCCCCGGCCGATGGTGTAGGCGATGGCCAGCACTGAGATAATACCGGCCGCTCTGTTGGCGGTGAGTCTGAGCTCCATATTCTGGTAATAGGAGGGCCCGAACTGGAAGTGCAGGCCTTCGCACGCGTTGTAAAACATGAGTAAAATAGCAAACATCAAGATCAGTGTCTTTCTCGGACTTTCATCACTTGTTTTGAATAAATTCTTTTTTTGCTCCGATTTTTTATTCTTGTAATCAATAGTGTCGGGTAATATCTGCTCGGGCACCTCATATCTTCGTATTACATACATTAGGACCAAAAGTGTCGGAACTAATTGTACAAATAAGGCAATTGTGTTGCTTTAAAATCATGTGATAGATTGCAATATGAAAACTTTCACATTACTGTAACTCTAAATAAGTTATTAGCACAAGAGATAACTAAAACTTATTTGATTTTGACGTAAAACTCTTGAATCAATTTCTGGGTTTGTGTCATATATGGTCTCAATTACAAGCATTTAATTTGGGACATAGAGTGCACACATAATTACAAAACAATTCATAAGAAGTGTAAATATTTTAGTTGTGAACACTTGATAGTAGGCATAACAGGGATTCGCAGAGATAACTGAGCTGTCTATATATCTATATACTGTATATATCTACTATATGTATATGTACTATAGTATCTAGATACTATATATCTTAGACTAAAAATAACTCACATGTAAACTGAATGAGTCCATTGATAAGGAATGGTGTCTTAAGACTCTCTCTTCGCATTTCAACCAAATCCACAGTTTGTGCCGATTTGTTGACAAATGTATGGCTGAGTGTATTAGCGGTGATGTCATCGTCATTGAGGAACAGCTGATTGACGAGTGGCGACAGAATAGTTCCGATGCCATACATGAATTGGATTAACTGGAGGAATGGCGCCGACCGGTTCTGCCAGATCTCAATGAGCCATACGTTTGCAATACTGTTCCAACACCCGGACCCCAAACCCACTGCCAGACCACACGCGTAGATATGCGGCAGTGATTGGGAATATGGGATCAAAAGTGATGCCACACTCATTAGACTTAGTAATACAGATGCAGTCAGTTGTCGGTTAATGTATTTATACAGGAATCCAACTGAGGATCAGGATCATTTGTAAATTATTAATAATAAATAAGTAATAGTTATAATTTAAAATAAGATATCCAAGCTTATTATTTTTTTTGTAAAAATTTTATATTTGACTATAATTGAAAAGCACAAAACTTTAAAAAATAATGTTTACTCACAAAGAGATCCAATTAAATAACCAATTGATACAAATGAATTGAATAGTGATATGTTGTTCATCGATGTGTTCAAAATTAATTTCAAATCAATCATAACAACGAAAAACATATGTCTTGTCATTCCCTTCAAATGAAAAAAATATTATACAAATTAACAAAACTTTAAAATTCTTTAAGAATTGCAAAGAATTAAAGAATTATAAAGAATTTAATTACAAATGCTGTGTGATTTAAAAGCATGATTATTGTATAAACATAAAGGTGCCAGGAGGACTTTAACTTCTCATTCACTGTATTTCTATTAATCAAATTTATTTTGATTTTATGTGTCATTTCTGTCCACAAAAAAATAAAGACTTTCCAAATATGGCTACAATTTTTAATTATTAAAATAGAAAATCCAAACAACCTTTTTCTATTTGTGCTACCAGTCCTTTATATACGTGAAATCCTTTTGCATTTGTGGCGCCAAACATTTTTTGGTCAATAGTTATCTCAGTACTAATTGACAGACAATTTACAGGTCGTCTCAGATTTGAGATATGATTATATCAAGTGTTTCGCCGATAAATAGTTTTATAGAAATAGAAATTTATTTCCAAAATAGTGTCCCATTGATAAGGATTCCTACAAATGATACACTATTTTCACATAACATTGAATGCTATTACAAATATTTAGTTGTTTATAAAAAATATTCTACCAGTAAGGCTAATCCAAAAACTACCACAAAATGTATAGTATTTAAGCTGATTTATTAATGAATCATTTGTTTAGTCGAAAAATGCTATTTAATGTTATCGAAAACATTATCAATAATAATTCTTGTTATATTTTTATATACTGTATTTATGAAACTCTGTCAGCCAGGCACTACAAGTCCTATCTATTGTCAACACTTCCCTCCCATGCCATCATAAATAAGAGTCACATTAGAAATGATTAAAAATGTAAACAAATAGCATATAGTCTCCCATATGTGCCCCATATGTCCCCAAAACACTTCTCATATCTCTGTTCTAATTATTATAAGAGTTTTGACGCCAATTATCTAATGGTATTGACTGTTAAATAAAATATTGTACACTATATTACACACATTACATGAATGTCATTATAACTTATGTTTTGTGTATTCAATGTATGCGAGAATATGATCGATGGGAATAGAAACCGACAAAAACTAGTTTATTTTATTCAAAGATTAATAACAAAAGTTATTTAATATAATGCAATATCTAGTTTAAGTGATAGATGTTAAACAAATATTATTTATGTTTGCAACAGAAATTGTGAAATTTTAATTCAGTTGCTATTTGTAACACTGACATAGTACTGTATTATGAATATTTGCTAGTTATACTGTATGTTATAACTTATAACACTACCCTGATATAAGTTAGTAACCCTTGTATATTCTTTAAAAAGACTTATCAAAAATTTTTAAACATTAGTCTATTAAAAAGCAAATCAAAATATTAATTTTATAAATTCATTAAATTATACTTACTGGAATTTTGGAAATTATGGAAATTTTATATAATTTATTTTTAAATTCTTATCTTAAATTTTTTATATTTTATAATTCAAGTTTAACCAAAACTGGATTTTTCTATCAAAAAATCGAGAAATACAACATTCTTTGAGTACACATCCAAAGACCTACAAAAATACATAACTTATTATTTTTGCTATAAAATAATCTTTGTCTTTGTTTAATCACTAAGTGATTGTTTATTTAATAAAAATGTTCAAAACATACTTAATAATAATTTTACAATTAGTTATACTTGAAAAGTGTGGCACTTTTGCGGGAAATGTAAAATTTTCTGAAATCAATAATAAACTCGCGATAAAGTTATTGAAAGTATTGCCAAAACAACAAAATAACTTTTACTCGCCTTTGAGTATCACTACATCATTGACCATATTATTGAAGGGATCCAATGGTGTGACTCAGAATGAGCTCAAGAATGTGCTGGATATTGATCAAAATAGTAAATACATATTTAATAAAATCATATTTATTTGAACTGAACTTATTAATTAATATTTAATTTGACTTTTAAAGCAAATCTCACTTCATTAGAGGAAAGTCTTAAAAAACAATTGAAGTTAATTGAAGACCAAATTGAGAATGAAGTGAATATACGTTTAGCTAATCGTATAATACTATTGGATAAAAATCCATTACTAAAACCGTTTGAAGATTTTGCATACAATATGTCAAATACTGATCTAAAATTCGTAAACTTTAAGAGGAATTCCGAGTTTATTAATGAGGAAAACAATAATTGGATTCATAGCGAAACCAAAGGAGTTTTCAGCCGATTATTTGACACCGAATTGAGTGACAATACATCACTTGCTTTGGCTAACAGTGTATTCTTCGAGGCCTTCTGGAAGAATGCTTTCACTCAGAAGTATACCATAAGAGAGGAAAAGGAGTTTTCAGCCGATTATTTGACACCGAATTGAGTGACAATACATCACTTGCTTTGGCTAACAGTGTATTCTTCGAGGCCTTCTGGAAGAATGCTTTCACTCAGAAGTATACCATAAGAGAGGAGTTCTTTGGCGACACTCTCACAGAAGTCGAGACAATGAAAATGTGGAGAAAAATCAGATATGTCTTAAGCCCTCAATTAAACGCATCAGTCATTGAGTTACCATTTCGTTATGAAAGTGACATTTCTTTAATAATTGTAAGTCTAATATAATGTGTAATATATTAATAATACAATAATACCATAAATATAAAGTAATTTCTATTCATTACTCAGTTATTGCCTAACAGTAGGACAGGGTTGAGCTCAATGTGCGATAAACTGGATATTAAAATACTGAATACTGTTTTGAATCAATTGGACGACGACTCGAGTGAAAAACATTTAGTGTTGTCTTTGCCTAAGTTTGCTGTTAAAACCGGTATAAAAAGCGAAACAACTTTATTTATCTCGTTTACAATTAGTTGTTTAATTAATTTATTTATTAGAATATGATTTGGAAAATGAATTCAAGAGATTGGGTTTGAAATCGATGTTCAACTCTTCCGCCGACTTATCGGGTATTAATGGCGACAAGAATTTGCATTTATCTCAAGTCATACATAAGGCATACATTGAGATCAAAGAGGAAGGCATCCAATCGTCGGAATTATCGGAACTCCTATACATTCCGGCCGTCAATCCATTTGTGCGACACATCCCCGTCAAAGTCAATAAACCCTTTCTTTTCATTATCAAAGACAATAAATCAGAGCTCATCCTAATGTTGGGTCAGTTGAGGACTCTTTGACCATCAAATTCATAACAAATTTAAAAACTTAGTTATAAATTATAACAACATTTCTCTAAAAAGTTTTAAAATAATTTATTCAATAAACTTTAAACTAATCGTAAAATAAAAAAGTTTTCATGAACTTCAACTTAAGTTATTTATTTAAACTTCAAAAACTTCAACAAAATTCGTGTTTTTATCGAGATTTGTATTTTGTCTCCAAAATTTTACTATCTTTTGAAAAACAAGTTTAAGTGAAAAAATAGTCGTGAATTAAATCTAGAAAAACTTGACATAACTTTCCGGTCAACAACACAGTCAAAAAATTTTAAATTTTATATAACATATGATTTCTGTTTGAAAAAGTGAGAAGTTTTACACAAATTTGTTCAAAATGTTGGCTCTAATAGCAGTTATTGGTATATCAATTGCAACAGTAATCCATTCAACAGAGGCCTCACAATTCATTCAACAAAATAATAGATTGTCTTTAAGTCTATTAAATGTTTTGCCACAAAATCAAAACAATTTCTTCTCTCCTCTGAGTATCACTTATTCCTTACACATGCTATTGAATGGTGCGAACGGCCGGACACTTACTGAACTCCAGGAGCTCTTCAATATTCAACAAAATGGTACAAAATGGTGAAATGATATTTCAAAAATTGATTTATATTTATCATTATTAGAAACATTGGACTCAATTAATGATAATATTAAAAGTACATCGGATTTAATAATAAGTAAACTTTCACCCAAAGTTGACATTCGCTTTGCAAATCGTATCCTATTATCAAATGCTTATAACTTATCCGAAAGTTATAGTAATGTAATTAAAAACAAATTCAATTCAAGTGTTGATTCAGTAGATTTTCTTAGAAATGCTGTTAATATAACGGATAATATTAATGAATGGATTAGAGAACAAACAAATGGCAAAATTGATAGACTTTTTGAAACTTTAAGTAATGATACCCTGTTTGTCATATCAAATGTACTGTACTTCAAAGCCGGTTGGGAATACCCTTTTGATGCATATGTGACATCCGAAGATGATTTCAATGGTTATGAGAAGACAACAAAAGTACAATTTATGAGACAACAGAAAAAATTTCGATACAGTTTTGAATCACAATTAAACGCATCTCTCATTGAATTGCCGTTCAGTCGTGAAAGCAATTCTTCAATGATTATTGTAATTGTTTTTTATATTATAACCAATTTCGTAGACATGTTGTTAACGAATCATGAATTTATTGACAGATATTACCAAACACAAACACCTCCAGCGGTTTGAATGACACGATTAAAAATTTGGACAATATATCACTTAATAATGCCGTAAATAAGTTGATTACCTCTGAGAGGAGACAACTGGACCTATGGCTTCCTAAATTCAATTTGGATACGAGTCAGTAGTTGTTGTTTTATTTGATATTCAAATTATGCCTTAACCTCATGTCTCTGAATCTGTGAATTAGATTATAATCTCAAGAATCCACTCAAACGGTTGGGATTGAGCTCTTTATTTGAGTCGAGCGCCGACTTGTCAGGCATTACTGGCACTCGTAATGTCAAAGTGTCGGAAGCCATACATAAGGCTGTGTTCAAAGTGACTGAAGTGGGCGCCGAGGCCTCGGGTGCGGTCGGCATTGTAGGCGTTCCTCACATTTGGATTCCACCCCTTGAGGTCAAGATTAACAGACCTTTTCTATTCTTAATACGAGATAATACTTCGGGTTTAGTGCTATTCATGGGTCAGACGATTGACATTTAATTTAATTTACAATTTATTTAAATTGTAATTCTATTTATTTAATTATTTGTTTAATTGATTTATTTGAAATAAATATTTAACAAATATGAAATAATGATTTAAATGTATGTGTGCAATATTAAGAATTTTCTCATATATTTGCATAGACAATGTATTATTTAATAAAACATTTCACACATTAATGTAATAAATTATTATAAACTAAACCATTAATTCAAATGTCAAACGCACAAAGACCTTCAAAAAACAATTGTCTTTTTTGTATTATTCATAAAATTTTATACTAAATGACGGGAAATCAGAATATATTTCTAAGGGATAAACAATTTTTTAAAAGGAAAATGATATCTTCTGCTGATAAGAGTTATTATTACGTGAATGAAAATATGTACTCAAAGTAGTGAAAGTAAAAGAGTATTTAAAGTAACCAAAGTATACAAAATACTTTTAGTATTCTGGCATAAATTCCGAGAAAGCTATTTATTTTATATTTATTATGATTATATAATAAATGTAAAAACATTTTATAGACTATTGAAAAACAAGTTTTTATTGCGATATTTTCTGTAGAATTTAATGTGTTTTGAAAAATATATTGAATATAATTAATGGATAAATTTCTCTGTTTTGTGAAATAAGTCGTAAAAGTTCTTTGTCTTCACATTCATATAAAATAGTTTTAAAATTATTTAAAATTGTTTAAAATTGTTTAAAATTGTTTAATTAAATCTTATACTTGAATAAAGTTGACAGCAAAATGTTTTCAACAGAGTTAGTAATATTATCGCTAATCTCGGTATTCTCGGCTATTAATTGTGACCCTAAACACAATGATCTAATTAGCATTAATAATAAGCTGGCACTGGATTTATTAAATACCTTTCCCTCGGACGGCAATAACTTTTTCTCGCCTTTAAGTATAACGACTTCCATTCTTATGGTACTAAACGGTGCCAATGGTGTGACTGAACAGGAATTGAGACAACTTTGTAGTATTGGTGACAATGGTATGTATGCTTCAGATTTGATTTATACAAATGGTTTTTAATTGAATAATTTTCCTTAAATATTAGCAAATGTTCAACAAATAAATGATGAGTTAAAAAGTGTATTGACATCAATAGCCCAAAATGCAAACAAGGATGTAGTGATGAAATTAGCGAATCTATTAGTTGTCAAAAATGACTTCTCGTTGAAACTGGATTATAAGAAAGTGATGACAGAATCGTTTGTTTCGAGTCTAGAATCGGTTGACTTTAAAGTGGATAAACAAAAAACTATTGACGACATCAATGACTGGGTTTCAAAGCAAACAAATAACAAAATTAAAGACTTATTTAAGGAGCCGTTGAGTGATGAGACGGCAATGGTTTTGGTGAACGCTATCTATTTCAAAGGCGTTTGGAAATACCTTTTCGATAGGAAGGACACAAAGAAGGCTCAGTTTCACGACATGGGCAAGGAGGACACCATTGATGTCAATATGATGTCCATGAAGAGAAAGTTTTCCGTCAAATATGTCCGAGAATTGGACGCAAATATGTTTGAAATGCCATTCATTGGCGACCTCTCCATGTTTATTGTAAGGCATTGTTTCATTTAATTCATTATAATATTTGAAACTTGTACAAAGTATTACAAGTATTACTGTTATAATATAAATTTATATATATGCTTGTTTAGCTTTTGCCAAATGAATTGAATGGTTTGGATTCAATGACAAAGAAGTTAAGCCTTAAGACACTCAATCAAACCGTACACACAATCACTAAACGAAAAGGATTTACAAATACTTTAATGTTTCCGAAGTTTAAGTTAGAAACAGGTATTAATAGCGAACAATACAATACTCACACATTATATAAGTATTATAATGAGAATAATTTATATTAACTTTCAATAAAGAGTACGATTTGAAGGACTCGTTCAATAGTTTGGGAGTGAAGTCAATGTTTGAGGATTTGGCCGATTTTTCGCGGATTAATGGAAATACAGACTTAAAGGTGTCTAAAGCCATACATAAGGCGTATATAGAGGTGAACGAAGAGGGGGCGGAGGCGGCCGCCGTTTCTAAGTATGTATTCGTGACGCGAACCTACCGTCAGGACCTCATAGCTGTGGACCGACCCTTCCTCTTCACTATCATCGACAAGACCTCGGGTCTCATCTGGTTTTTGGGACAAATCCGGACACTCTCTTAGACACGAATATTCTTAGACACGAATATTCTGCTACTTATTATCATTGTATTCGTTGTCTAATAACTGTTTCTCACATTTTATACTGTATTAAGAATTTTACATTTTATTACTTAATGTATTTCTTGATGTATATGTGACATGTGTTTTCCATTCATTTTTTAAAGTTAATTAAAATTCTATAATTTAATTAATTATGTTTTGTTCGCTGTAAATAAAAAGTTACAAAATTAAAATGCATTTAAAAGTATTATTAGTTTATTGTGCTTTAATAACTAATTATAAATTAATTAGTTGCGATGAATTGGACACAAATACAACAGAGATTGATGAAACTCCTAAACCCATGAACTTTATCCAAAAGTTAACTTCATATATAATGCCAAAGGTTTGGAATTTTACATTAACTCTCAATTCAAACAGAAGTGATTTGAGTGATGAAAGTGAGACTGAACTCAATTCGGCGGATAATGTCACAGAAAACTCATCATTGAATAGATTTGGTTATAATTTAGATGAAAACGCATCACAGAAAACATTACCTACAAATAAAACGGATATCGCAAAAATTATTACATCAGTGTCGATGCAAGTGTTGAAATCAGTATTTCAAAATCTAATTTTACCAAGACTTCAAAGCTCAAATAAAACTGATGATTCACAAAATAATGCTACGGATACAGATAATAACGATACAAACAAAACCCAAACATTAAACAGTAATCTAAGAAGTAATTTGATTAAGAATTTGGACAATGGGTTTGACATAAGACTCGGAAATGATTATAACAAATCCATTGATAAAGAATTTGATGAAAAAGAGAGACAATTAGATGAGAAGTTTAAGGAATTGGATAAAAATATGTCACTTATGTTGACAACTGATAATCATTTTGAAATTCAATCAGAAAACTATTTCAAAGCAGAAACTGCTTCAAAGAATAATGAGTTCACAGAAATCGATACAGAAATTATAACTGAAAGTGAAACCATTAAACATCAAACACCACAAACAACTATAACTAAAGCCACTGAGAAAGTGATTACAGAATCGGTAATTGAATATAAATTGAGTTCAATAAATAACCCTGATGAGAACCAAACACAAATAAGTGATGTTGAACTCAAAAATTTCCTAAAAGGTATTACGGTATAAAGTTATAACTTATAAGTTAAGTATTTAAATAATTATAATTTGTAAATTTATTTGGTTAGGTGTAACATTCAAATCAGCCGAAGAGGACAATGAAATAACTGAAAAACAAGTGACAACTCCAACAAAAATTAGTTACATTAATAAGGTTTGGGTTGAAAACAGGGATATCTATGACAGCTACAGCTATACACTGATCGGAATTTTTACAATAACATCTCTATTGATATTGTTATTAATTTACATGAAATGTATGCGAAATACGGAATGTTATCAAAAAGGATGTGCTGGATATGATAATAGTCCTCAAACTGAAGTCAAAGTACTTATAGGAGATGAATCCGTAGACGACTTGGAAATTGATTCATTGAAACTGAGCTCAGCTAGAAATAGGAAACACACTACTTTTGAAAAAATAAAATATTACCTGTTCAATTAATTTGGTAAACAATTTAATAAATATTATAATGATTGAGATTTTACTGTAATTTTAGGGCATTTTTAGTGTAAATTATGTTTATTTAAATTAATGAATGAGATATTTGTCATTCTTAATCATTATAATATTTTATTAGCTCAAGAATTGGTTTTGAAAATATATTCATTTTGAGTAAACTATAATTTTTATTTCATCAACAAAATTTTTGGTAAATATTTTGCCACAAAATCATTCAATTAATTAAATTGTCAATTACAAACAAATGTTTTAGCAAATGCTTTCTATATTCGTAAATTAATTATTGTATCTATATTTTTATTATTAATCATATTAAATAATTTTAAACTTGAAATACTGTGTATCATGTTTAATTAAAGTAATTCATAAGAGAAACACGAGTATAAGCTTTAATTTTAAAAAAGTTACCTGTATGTTGAATATTTTTGGATCAAATTATAGCTATTTCTTGGTATTTGTAACATTATCTCATAAAATATGTGCCACGTATTCAAGTGGTTTCAAATTTTTAATTAAATAACTGCTTAAAAACTATATTAAGTGCCTCAAAAAAGTGAAAATTAAGCAAACAATTACAATAACTATTGAAATGTGTTTCAAACTATTGATATCATTGTCCCTAATCGCTAACATAGGCTTAGCATTAGGCCAACAAATCGAGAATCAGACCAACGGTGCAAATGTTGGCGACAAAGCGAATGAAACTCTGAAAAAGGATGAAAAACGACTTCAGAGTCCGTTTGAAGCGCTCTTTGGATTGAATCCCAAGAGTTTCTTTGAAGAACACGACAAAGCAATGGATAATATGGAGAAAGCATTCGCAGATCAGGAGAAGAATATTGACAAAGTGTTCTCTAAAATCCATAACAGAATGCAGAATATATTTTCAAAGCCTAAGCCAATACTAGACGAACCGATACTCCCGTGGATTGACCCCAAGAGTGAAGACAGGAAAGATTGGACTCAATCTGGACTTCCAGTCTTTCATCCGAATAACGGCTCAAAGAGTCCACTGAAAGACACTTCGTTTGAAATAAAGGATATTTTCGAGAAACTCAAACCAATAATCAATAGACCAGAAGTTGATACAAGCAAACCAGATATTTCTGAAAATCCTTTTAAATCACTGGCTATTGATATTAGAGCCAATTTACGCAACAAAGGCAATAATAAGACGGATTCTGGCGTTAAATTGTTTCCCTTTTTGGACAAAGTATTTGATACATTCACGAGTACTCTGGACCACATTTTTGATAGTAAAGTTAGTGTCAATACAAATGATACAAACGCTACGCAAATATTATCAGACAAACCACCAGGAGATGGATGGATTGGCCTTCAAGTGGTGGACTGCAAGTGTCCCGAAGCCAAGAATGGCAAACATGAAGAGGAACGTCCGATGCATGACATGCACGACAACATTACACCTAAATCTAGTCCACAACCCAAAGACGGTATGTTTTGAACGCAAAAAAAATTAATAATTTTCATGTCATTCACTGAATACTGTTTAAGACTCTGAGGAGAAGAATCGGTGGTCTGTTATGGAAGCGCTTAGAAAAGAAGGCCAACAGTTGTTCGCCAACGACCTCACCATCAATAAGGACTCCGAGATTAACATGACTATTGATCAGCTCATAAGACATGAGATCAAACTGACCACTGATGACGAATACAAGTGGTACGACTGGGTGCTGGTGTCCCTCATCACCATCACGTCCGCAATGCTGTTCATAATGGTTGCCCTAATGTGTGTCAAACGCACCAAACAATCCAAAAATGTTAAGATCAACGAAATTGTGGCCAAAATTGGAGAGCAAAAGGATATCGACAATAATTGCCTTAAAAATGAGAATTTCAATCAAAAAGGTATTGAGAAAATCAAGACTATATTTGTTAACATGAAATGAATTACTGAATACAGGTTTAAGTATTTTAATACATGTTTTAATTTAAATTCAAATCTCACTAATTATTACAATTTGTTTCTATAATATGATTACAAAATAGTTTTTAAGTATAAATGTATTCACTCTAATGTATACTGGGATTTGAAATGATTACAACAAAATTCTTAACCAAAATATCTATAAGTAAAGTATTTTTTAATTATTTTCAAATCAAATTCGTTTATCAAATCAAAGTCTTATCACATTTTGAATTCAATTTTGGAAATAATTTCTTTTATATTATAAATATATAACTGTTTGATAATAAAAACACACAAAAAGTTTTCATAAAAAACTTTTCGCACAAATTTCAATTGAATTGGGGTTATAATGGTTTAAAAGTCCATACGTTAAGATCGTCACCATTCCTGATATACTGGACGAGCGCCGCCCGTTTGCCTTCACACTCGCGATATGTGGACTGCACTTTGCGTTTCATATAAGGAATGGCGTCTTTGGTGATGACTGGGGTCTCCCTCACCAACACTTTAGACAACTCATCAGTTATGGTCTCCAGTCTCTCCATGTGTTTGTCGTAATCAAGCATAACATGGGGCTGACTATTGGCGTAATAGCGGAATACATAGGAATACATGAGTGTTTGGCGGCAGTGACACAACACAGTGAACGCCGACTTAAGGAACTTGAGGGACGACCGGAACTCCAGACTCTTGACATCTCGCTCGAGCTTTTTAGTGACACGCTCTTGGAGTGTGCGTTCAGCGGCCAGTTGTTTTCCCTGTGCCTGATAGCGAGCCTTGAACTGAGGGTAGGCCTGCATATCCATCTTCATGAGGCTGTCGCTGGCCTGAGCCTCGAGAGCGTCGGCCGCGTTCTGACCCAAACACCTGCCGTGAGAGCAACGGCCCAAACACTGGTAACAGAACTGATGGCGACATTTGCTGCACATTATGTAATTACATCCGCCGTTCTTCTCGATCGGGAACATACACTTCGGGCAACACTTCGTATGCTTTGTAAGCCATTTGACGGACTTCGGGTCCATCGTTGCCGACGCGTACTTCTGGATCCAGTTCTTGTAGAGCTCGCACTTCAGCGGTTCGTGCCATTGATCGCCGCACTCGAAGCAGAAGACTGTCCTACAAACGCATTCCACGTCTTGGGCGCCGGCCTCCTTGACGCGCACGGCGTGAAGACAGTCGCCATTAGGACACCACCGCAACTGCTGCTTCTCGATGGCCACAAACTTATTGGATATGAGTCGTCGGTATTTATCACAAATCATCGGTTCCTCAATAATACTAATTATGTCGTCGTCGTCCATAATCTGCGGACAGTTATCGCCCGGACATGAGATGTGGTCCAGACTCGAGCCGTCCTTCACGTGAGTAGCGATGTATTGATTCCAACAATCAATGCAGAGATAATGCCCGCAAACGTTGCCATACATATCAGACTTATTGATTTCGTCGAAACAAACCAAACATGTCTTCAGATCTAAATTGGCGTCAGTGGTGTCGGTGCCACCAGTGGCACCGGTAGCTCCCGTGGCGCTCACATTCTCTTTCGAGTTGACTGCGTGACTACTATGGCTCACCTTATGGTGAGTTTTGCGTCTTTTGGCGTTTCTCTTGAGCTCGTAATTGATGACAAACTTGAAGTGATTGAGAATGGCTTGGATTCCCAGATGAAAGAACTGGTCGACAAAGTGATTGCGATTCCACTCGTATTTATTCATAATTATACGAATCGTTGTGAACGACAGTTGTGTCGACTCCTGAATGGGTCTCATATTGACGCGCATGAAGTCTATCACCTCTTTGGGAGTGAGGATCTCCGACAACACCTCGATCTCTGAGTCCATTCCAATCGGTTCGTTATAGAACTTCACTTTAATTATCTCCACATCATTGGAGTCGTTGGCGTCGACATCAGCGCTGTCGTCATCGCTGTTCAAGTCGTCCAGAGTTATGATATCACTGTTTATGGTTTCGATGTAATTGAAGTCTAAGTCTAAATCTAATGCTTCTATTGAATCACAGTCTGAAGACAAGTAACAATTACTATGAATATAACAATTCAAACAACATATCAATCAAATCAAACCTGTCTTTAAGACATCATTGCTTTTGTTGACATTAACACCACTCGGACCAGGATTTATGGAATCAATGAATACGATATCATCTAAAAGTATTTCATAAGCAGTTAATATGAATCGTTTATTACATTAAAAACCCTCCAATACCTGAGTCTGAACTGAGTTCTTGAGATCCCATGTGATTAGTATTCATGGCATTCATATTCAAATCATTTGCCATGGCGTTGATGTAGTCGTCCCTTTCATACATCCATTTACCGATCGACGGGTTAAACGAATTCAAATTATTACTGTTTGCCGACAAATCGAGAGGAATCTCATTGTTAGCACTCATTGTATTCATTGTGTTGCTTTCAGTCATATCTTAATTATAGCAAAAAAAAGTTTATTTCATTACAAGCACTGAAAAAAATGGCCACAAAGTTCAAGACAATACCATTTAAAACATCATTAGTTACGGGAGATCTTGAATTGTCGTGTTTGGTCGACAAGTCAAGCGCCGTCTTCATAGTGTCTGCAGTTATGGAAAAGTTATAACAATTTAATCAAAACTTCAATTACGTGAACGAAAAGCAATGACACAGCGAATGAGAGCTGAAAAAACTCAAAATATCGTTTGCATTACCAGTTATTCAGTTATTTTCATTAACATATAAACAGATGTATTGATTAAAAGAGTTTTAAAAGTCAAGTATTTTTGACTGTAATATAAATACACGTATTTCTCGACTCGTTATCTGCGAAACACTAAATTATAAGACTTTTCTCTCATACATACTGTATTAATAAGGCCTGAAATGTACAGAAAGTTTTGTCAGATAAGTAATATAACTCAAGAGGAAAATAATATTTTTCTCACATTTATTACAACTCTTTCACGCACTATAAGGCGTTTATTAACCGGAGTTTCAATGTTTAAACAAAAACAATAAGTTATAAAACTCTACTATAACTATGATATGATTTTTAGTACAAAAGAGTCTATTGAAACACAAAAGTATTTGATAACAAGCAAACTATACTATACTATACTGTTATTTGGTATTGATATTAGATTAGAGGCACAAAAAAGTGTTTAGATTTTGATTGAAAAGCTTTCGATAGACTCAGTCAACAGATACTGCCTATGAATACGAGTAAACTTTTGGTTTCATAAAAATACATTTTTCACGTAATACTCAATGAATAACTCATGTGTTATTCAATACAACTGTATTTCATACAGTATTTCGTATTACAGTAACAGTTAAACAAGATTTTTATGTCATATACTGTACACTACGGCAATGACTACTGAAATACACTACAAAACACTGACTCGTAGTCACAGACTATGGCAACACTTATGGCTTTGCAATGAATACCACTAAACGTATTGAAACACTATTTGACGGCAGATCTGAAACATAAGACAATCAATACATTAACACATATTTACCACACATTGTAATCACAATACACGACAGTATTAGCCGTTTGTTAGCGTTATTTGCACTGAAATAGTCACCAATTTATGGCATTTTATATGGCATTCATTTACATACGAAAATGAGTCGTGTTTTCAAACTTATAAACAAATGATTGCTTTGTTATGTAATTATCAATATATTTATCGTATGAAAGACACAAATACTACACAAAAGTCTGGTTTACTTACAAATGACTGATTAAACGAAATGCAGATTTCAATGATTGAGTCAATTGAATGGCATTGAAGTGAATGTATGCCTGAAATGAGTGCAAAACTGACGGCACGGACACACAAACACTGGTATTACGGGTCCAAAGGGTTTACGCATATGTCTCGCAAACTCACACCAAATACTGTTGCAATGAATGCTATGTTTGACACGTCTTTCACTATCAATGCAACGCTTTGTCATTCAAATCAATTGCCAATTGGTGTTGCATTCACTCAGCATTTAATCCAATTTTCTCACCATTTCTTCAAAATATTGTTTTTGTTTCAAAAGTAAACAAAATCTACTTTTTTATTGCATTCACATTAAATGTTTCACACGCTATACATGGGTCAGGGCTATCATTGTCAGTGTGTAGTGTTTGTGTGCGGCCTATGACTCTGTATAACGTTCACTACATTTAAACATTTTTGGCATTTAAGTTGATGTTTGTGAATCACTCATTAATAACGTGTAGACATTATATTAACCCCCAAACCACATAATACAATGCATTCAATGTGATATCTAATGAATATTAAATATTTTATTAATACTTTTCCATGGTGAAATTGTTATACTTTATTAATGGATACAATTTAATTAGCCGCTATTTTTGAATAAATTATTTGCATGAATTTACTACATGTACAAATAGGACCGTGGTATAATTGATATTTATCAATGTTTAATATCAAATCATTGAATTTATAATTTTATGTTTTAGGTAAAGAAATATAAGTGACAAAGTTCATTGCACTCTTATCACATATACATTTAAATTATATGCAAATTCTGTTTATCATTAAATTGTTTGATTTATGAATGGGAAAAATATTGAACATACCACATTTTTTCATATATCCATACATACCGTATAAACGGATAACCATTTGGATTTAGTGCCAAATTGGCAGTACATACAGCACTGTTCAGCGCATACAGTGGTATATCTATGATATATCTGATGAGCACTTCCAGCGCCAGTTATATTTAGTTTGCATTCAATTCTTGATGATTTATAAATAGTTTTTGTCTCTGAGACCCAAATGTCTTATATTTTTAATGCACTTTTATATGAGAAGTTCTCTTAGTTTGTTAGTTATGTTTCAATAATGCATTGAAAAGTCTTTTTCAGTACAAGAATTCACAAATTTAACATAATATTCATATTTGATTCAAGAATTTATAGTTTAGTAATAAAGTTTGTTGTGATAAATATACAGTAGTATCAAAATAGTACTAATTAATAAAACAAAGTAAAAGTGATAAAATGCAGTCAACAGTACTTCAGTACGATTTAAGCCCCGAAGTGATACCCCGAACCAAATGCTTTAAATTTGTAAAATACTCGTTGATATCGGCGCTGGTTTTGCTCATCTCAATGGCGCTGATTGTGCTGATCGTGGCTGAGGCCAAGTCTAACGAGAAAATGTTTCTCAGTTTAGGCATCATATCCCTGGTATGACTGACCCCTAACCCACGCAACCATTTCCTGTATTCCTATCTAATTATTAATTAGTAATTAATAATCATTTTTTGCATATGTTTTGTACGCAAAGGTCGGCGTAATTGTGTTCGTAATCGGATTGTTAGCCATAATCAAAGAGCACATCCCGTCGGTGATGATCTTTGCG
>CAJPVJ010000848.1:2951-20031 GCA_905397405.1 Oppiella nova
ATATCGAGACACTTAACGGGTATAACTAATGTATAACCATGATTGTTTTCACAGGCACACCACGTCCATCCCTGAGCTGGTGGAGAGATTATGCCATTATTGATGACACGTTTGAATTTGATGACAGAGAAGGTATGAGACAAATGCCAAAAATATGACATTTTATTTGTTATTTCGCTATATTTTTATGGTGCCTAAAGTTATAATACTTTTTGTGTGAAACTAAAATATGTTTTTTTTCAATTTTTCCGACACTTTATTCCTGGATGACATACCCAATCATATATTTATAGTTTTAATATATTCCTGTCTGTGTTGTGTCTCTCAATGTATTTTATTTTTGTGTATATTTTTCGGTTAGAAAGTTAAGTCTATATTCAATCGATTGCGTTAATCATAAGTTTTTATTTTTGTATTTTATTTTTTGTACTCGTCAATATTTTTGTTATACTTATAAACACAAAAAGTTAATCGAAAAACATTTCAGACTTATTCAGAATTTTATATTAAGTTAAATAACTTTAATTTCATATTTTTATATTTCACCACCCTGTTATTAGTTGCAAATAAAATATTAAAAATATTACTTTTAATTACACGTAAAATATAAATAATTAAACGACTTTCACTCAATAATTACATACATTTGTATAAAACATTTATTTTTGTATTAATAAAAATATCCCACAATTTGCACCATAAACTCAACCATAACTATAATACAATGCAATACATCTCTATTAACACGCTATGAATTGTCATCAAAATTACATATTTATGCGAATATGCTATTTACATACCCAATCATATATTTATAGTTTTAATATATTCCTGTCTGTGTTGTGTCTCTCAATGTATTTTATTTTTGTGTATATTTTTCGGTTAGAAAGTTAAGTCTATATTCAATCGATTGCGTTAATCAAAAGTTTTTATTTTTGTATTTTATTTTTTGTACTCGTCAATATTTTTGTTATACTTTACTTATAAACACAAAAAGTTAATCGAAAAACATTTCAGACTTATTCAGAATTTTATATTAAGTTAAATAACTTTAATTTCATATTTTTATATTCCACCACCCTGTTATTAGTTGCAAATAAAATATAAAAAATATTACTTTTAATTACACATAAAATATAAATAATTAAACGACTTTCACTCAATAATTACATACATTTGTATAAAACATTTATTTTGGTATTAATAAAAATATCCCACAATTTGCACCATAAACTCAACCATAACTATAATACAATGCAATACATCTCTATTAACACGCTATGAATTGTCATCAAAATTACATATTTATGCGAATATGCTATTTGTGTCGGGAACAATTATTAACAAAAACTCTTTTTACTCTTACTTTTATTCAACTCATCTATTAGTGACAACAAATCAATTAACAATTTCGCCGCTCTCTCGACACCATTTACTATCGGTGCTGATGTGTCAGGCCGTCAATAATAACATAACAACTCCCTCCTCGACATCCATTACGCTGGATATGAATCGTTAGTATATTTCGTGTATTTTCGTCTCACATTCATTACATAATATAAAGCTATGATTATTATGACGACTATTATGACTATTATTAAAAAATTGTCGCAAATTGTGTGCCCGACATATTTCGCAAGCTAAATGTCGTTTTACACATTCAATTGCATTTTGTAAATGGGAATTACATTTCACACGATTTGCCCGCAATTATTCATTTTGGTTGCAGAATATTCTGGTTTTTTATATGAAAGGAATTTATGAATAGAAATACAATTGAAATTATTGTAGAAATTTTAGCTTAAAATATAGGTTTTAAATTTAATAAATTGGTCTAATATTTAGCACATTTATCTATTTTAATTTAACATGCTGACATATAATTTTTTAAGAATTAGTTCTGTATTTATTTTATTGTTTTTTCAGTATTACTATATCTGACACCTAATTAGCTAGAATTAAACACAGCACTTGTTAAGTGTCACTAAAATCCTACTTAAAAAGTACTAAAAACTAGTAATCATTGCTTAAGATTTAATGTACACACAAAACACATAGTCGTATGGCTTTGAAATTAATGACCCGACCATTCACTGACATCCCGTTCCACTATAACAGTAAAGCCAACCGAAGTCCGTATCACACAATTGACGCCCATATTAGTGGCACAACAGGAGGCGCTCTTTGAGTGCAACTCATTTGGTTCGCGACCGATGCCTACCATTCACTGGTTCTTCGATGGCAAACGACATGATACCCGATCTCACGGTTTGTTTAATCCAATCAAATCATTAATATTATTATCACAACCAAAAAATATATAACACATATCAAGACAATGCTATTTTTCTTGTGATACGGTTTGTGTTAATTAAATAAACTGTTTATACAGTGTTTACTGATTATTAGAAATGGTAATTGTGCATGTTGTTTTTTACTTGTAGGTTATACTGGTGTAAAATAATTAATATACTGTATTTGCTACTTTTATTTTATTATTTTTGTTGAAATGCATAAAATGTTTTTATTTATTTATTAGAAAGTTTAATTTTTAAAATAACAGCTAATATAAAATGTTTTATTCTAAATAAACTAGTACATGAAAATATCAATATTAATTAATTTAGAATTTTATATAAAATATTAAGTGTAAAGTTTTTGTATTAACTTTAGTAAAATACTTTTAGCTCAGTATAACGAGTGTCTACTGTACATAAATGTATTAATTGAATCAAAAAACATATCCAAAAGATATATTATATAAGTTACTGTATTATTTAGTACAATATTATTGAGTACCACTTGAATGTCACACACTATTTGTTAGGAGTTATAGCAGTTTTATCTACAAAAATGTTTTTCAACACAAACTTATTGAATACACAAAAGACTCGCGAATTAATCACTAGATTTCTAATTAATTATATTCTTTACGTTCAAAATATCTATATATACTCCGCATACATGTCTGGGCACTGGCACTATGGGAATGGCGTATGATCATAATACGACCGATAATACTAATACTACAACATAACAGGGGAACAGCAGACATCGACCACATTAACCATAACAGTGGACAGGGAGCACAGGGGATCGATACTGGAATGTGTGGCACAAAATCCTAAAATACCCAACTCTGGTATTTCGGATCAAATTAAACTCAACGTACACTGTATGTGAATATGATGAACTACCCGTCCACCACTATATACCCCAGCCCTATGTAATATGTGCCATGCTACACTAATAGGGAAAAATATTTTTCTGTTTTTGTTTTATGAGTTTTACTTTTTAGTCAGTTCTAGAAAACTACAAAAAAATACTTTTATTTTTCGTATTATATATTACTTTATGATTATCGGAGTATTTATAATGAATGAGATATTTTCAGGTCATTTAACCCGCGAATGCTATACTCAGCGAAATATTGTGAGACAAATCAGAAAACAATTTATTTTAATTTTTTACCAAAAATTTAATTCTCGATAAATCGATTGATTGCCTAGCTACTAGGAATTTTCATCGAAAACAATTTTTGACCCGAGCATAACGATCATTAATTAGAAGATTTTGTAAATAATGAACCGGGGCTAATCATGCAAACACGTACACAGTTAGTTTTAGTTTTGTAAAATATATACTCCATAATCTACTCTATAGTATACAAATAGTGTACAAATTTTTTGGTAATCTAATGGTAAACTAAATTCAATTCTAGATATAGCTCTGAAATAGTGGTCACAGAATACACAGAATATTCTACAGTGAATACACTTTCTCTTTAAAATATTTATTTATCTCTTTCTACAGAAAATAGTTGTTTGTCTGGACTTTAAAAAGTAGTGAATTGTAAATTTCAATGAATGGGGAGTAGATATATTTTTTACAGCATAATACCAGATAATACACACTACCAGTTCCTACATTAAATAAAGTAAAGCTCATGCCCTTCCGTAATACCCTACACAACACATACACACAGCTATTCTTAGGGCACATCCTTTGCCATTCTCTTGCGAAACACTTTATTCCTATTGTGTAACAGAATATTCTTGACTATTCACTGCCTATGTGTGTGTATGCTATCTATTAAATGGGAAACAGATTCTCCACAATTGCATCTAAAGCTGGGAACGCCAACCATGAGTTTAGATAATGTTCAAGAGGGGATCGACATCTACTTCGACTGCCACATAGACGCCAATCCCCGGCCAACGACGCCAATCGTGTGGCTCTTTAACGGCAACGCTTTACACACGAGACAAGGTATGTGTCAGTCGTCGCTCACAATTGAGTTTTGTACTCAAAAATCACTTTTTTCTATGGCTTTGTACGGAATATTCTGTTGAAATGTCGATGAACCTCTTTATTAGTTTTATTAGTTTATCAACGAATTGTATATTCATTTTCAATAATGGGATTATTTATTTCTATTACCGGCTATAATAAGCGTGAATTGTATGTGTGAATGATATGCACAAAATTGTATGGTGTATTGATTTACGCTTTCACATGTTTAAGTGTCGAGTACATTATAACGACAGCGCTTTTGTACAGCGAAAATAGTCTATTGTTATATACAGTACATTGCAGTGTATTATATACAGTGTGTGAGAAAGATTGAGAAATTTTTGCTACAAAATAGTGTACATATAAAGAGATAAGAAGTGAGAGAATACATAATAATAGCATCGATTTTGCATTCCTTTAGATTTTTTTCTTTCAGAGAGAGAGAGAGAGAGAGAGAGTCCCAGAGAAAAATTCAACTCAATTTGTGCTGAGAATAGCATTGAATGGAAGCACAGAATATTCTGTGACTCTATGCAAGCGGTAGACTTAGAGAAAGAGAGTATAAGTCACATCTCCCTCACACTCGTCTCTCTCTCTCTCTCTCTCTCTGTTTGTGATCAATAACACCGAGAAATACAACACATAAGAGAAAGTTTTTTAATAGAAAAAATAGTTTTTCAAGTTTTCTCCTCAATCTCCTACTCTTCCCTATCCTCTACTTGACTGTAAAATATTGACTCTATTTTTGTGTACTTTTTTTTGACTACAATTTGTTTATACAAAATGCTCTCACAATCGGCTCTCTCTCTCTCTCTCTCTCTCTCTCTATTCTCTCAGTCTCCAAAAATTTCATACATATATTTGAAGAGTTTGTTTATTTCTTAGGGAATATTTTATTTGAAAGCAAAAATTTATTTTTCTCTATTTTTCGGATAAGACTTTATATACAAATATATCTCTCGCACGAGATGTGAAATCTGTTTTTATTATTCAAAAATATATCCAATATTTATATTTCAAAAGCAAAAAAACACATTTATATTTATTGTTTGAATTGATATCATTGCTTATGTATAGATATTGATGGCATATTTTTGTTGCCAATCATTTTAATGCAACCTATATGCTAGGTGAATTTGTTAATCAATATAATACCTATATTTTTATAAAAAAAATAAGCTAGCAAGATATTTATTTATTAAAACAGATAATTGATTGTAAACTAAACGCAAAGAATTTGAATGGAAATTCTTGTTATAAAAACTTTTCTCGTTTTTCATTCACTGTTTCAAAGGCACTGTTTTTCACACAATTTATAACGATAGGTATCATCGAAAGCAATCAGTCGTTAGTTTTACAACACGTCAACCGTTGGCAGAGCGGAACATATCAGTGCCAATCGAGTAACCAAATGGGAACTGCACTCTCCAATGCCATAAACCTTCGCATACGGTACGCACCCGTATGTAGTCAGCCCTACACGTGAGTACTACCCCATCATTAACTTCATTATAGCACTTGATTATCGTTAGTTTTAATTATTATATTTTTAATTATTATATTAAACCATATTTCGTAACTCACTTTTAATTATATTTTATGCTATGCTACAATTTAGAGTTTTTAATGTTATAATGAATGCAATTATTTCGAAAACTTAATCTAGATTAATATAAATCTATGAAATACGATATTTAGTTTTATTTAACTTAAATTTTATATAACAATAAATATAAGTTTTTATGTTTGTAATTGTATATACTAAACAATTATAAGTCTTATAAAACGTTATTGCATATTATACACATTTTCAATTTATACAATTTTCTAGCAGTTGTGTATCATTTGTTATTATGTATTGCGATTAAAATATACATTAGTTTTGTGTGAATCTATTGATCACAACAACAGTCTCTCTCTGCTATAATAATAATAACGAAAAATTCATTAATCATTAATAACTAACTCTAAGGGAACGGTATTCTATGATATGAATTGAAAACAGAAATTCAATTACTTTAAGGCACTGGTAATGTATGGCTGAGGATAGGGACGGGGAGAGAGAGAAAATACAAAATCAAAAAATACAAAACACAGACAAAACGAGATTGCATTTTATATATACGGAGAAAATACGACACAAAATACAAAAACATCTCCTTTTCCTTCAAAAATACAAAATCGTTGGAATTTTTTTTTATCAATCAAATGAATAGATATATAAATAATTAATGAGAATATATTGAGAAACTGGTGGTGGGGTGGGTAGGAGTGGGTATACAAATTCAATCAATTTATTTTAAACTAGCGTATTGTCAATAGGGTTGTATAATTAATAGTGTTTTCTAGTATTTCTTGCATAATAATAGAAACTATACTATATTGGGTATAAATTAACATTTAATTTATTATAGTTAAAATAAATTATTCAGATTATAAATTTTACATTAATTGTTTTAATTTACACTATATCGCAAGTACATTGTATAGAATTATAATAATATGAAAATATAATATGGATATCCACATTATTATAGAAGATTATAATCATTAAAATTTTTGATAAAAATATTTATCTTTTTGCTGGAAAACGGATTTGTTTTAAAATTTAAAATTTAGATATTTTTAAGCCGATTTGTATTCATCTAAAAAATAATAAATTTATTGTTATAAGGTTGTTGATAGATATAACTATTTTACATCTAACATACAATTCTATATCATAATAATATTTTTAGCCATTATAAAAATATATAATATTTATTTATAGAATAATATATCGTGTTTAGAAATTCCTAGTTATAAATACTGTATATGAAATTCTGTGTCTATATTATATAAGTAGTTTTTAGGTAATATTTTCTATTTATTAAAATTTTTATTTTTCTCCAAATATGACAATAGTCTGGTTTACGGTCTATCCCTTCACGAGAGTATAGCGATTGAGTGCGAAGTCGATGCAAATCCACCGCAAGTCTCGTTTCAATGGAAATACGAGTCGTACACAAATTTGGCCACTTTTAGCCAAATCAATGACTCCAGGTCTGTCTCAAACATGATTTCGCATTCACATATTCAGCACTTTTTAACAACACACACTTTCTATTTTATATTCATATTTTTCCATTTTATACTTATTAGTGAAAAATATACTTTTGCTAAGTTTGGAGAATTTATAAACAAATTTTTATATTCATGTTAACAGAATATTCTGTTTTGCATATGCTATGTCATTATATCGATAATATTTATATTAGATCTAAGTTTAAGGTTATATTATATAACAGTATAAAGGGTTTGTTATAGTGTATAGGAATTTGCTTTTTAGAAAATAGAGATAAATATTTTGATAAATAAATATTTGAAAAATTCTTAAATCACTAATCATTTAAATAGTCTATTTTTTAATTAAATGCAAAATTTTCTCATTAATAATAATATATTCATATTTTCTATGAAACACTACTGTATTTTAAAAGCATAGTAAGAATTTTAATGATATAATATTCATTATAATAATGTTTTCTATTTAACAGTAAAGCAAATACGGGTTACGCATATAATGTTACATGTATAAATAAATATATTGAATCCTTGAGAATATAAATTTTAATTTTAAATTTTTATATATTATTTACGATAATATTTATGCAAATTTTGATTGAAATTTTTAAACATTTTTCTTAATATCTAAAACACACTCACAAAACAAAACACCAAAAAATTATAATAGTATTTGAATAAAGTTTTGATTCTCTATTAGTATAGTACTGTATATATTATGTGTAGAATATATAGAATTTTAAATGAGTAGTTTTAATATATTATATTAAACGAGAATATTATGTTACATGTATAAAATGTACAGTACAGTATATGCTCGGTACTATGGATATTAATATTATATAATAATTAATTATAATGTACAAGCTTGTAAGCATTTTTAATATTAATTTAATTTTTTTTATTTAGTTTATTAAAGCGAGAATGATTTATACTAATTATAATTATTTTATATCAACATTTGTCAGAGTATACAGAATTTCATATGTAAAAAGATTTAACATAAGGAATTTAATCTAAATTTTATTTATGAAAGTAAGTTTTAAAACTTTTATTCTTAATTTAATATACAATATACTCATTAAAAGTTATAAAAACTATAGAAAAAATTATTTATAGTTTTAATTATAAATAATTAAATTTATAAAACTTATACACATTATATTGATATTAATATTGTTTGTGAATAAATACTATTTAAAAATAATATACAGTATTAAAATAAAATTTTAGAAACTGATGTAGGATGAATTTCTAACATTCCTATACGATATAAGTGTACTGTATAAGATATTTATTATATTCTGAGTATAGTTATTCTATATTCCTTAATAATAATAATCCTCTACTAATATAAAGCAGAATATTCTTTGTATTTTATTACCCGTATATGCATTAGCAATATAATACCAAATGCTAACTGACAAAACAGACAAAAATTATCATGAATTCTGTGGAGAAAAACAAAATGTTATAAAATAAATGTTGAAACGAATAGAGAGATGAAAAACAAAGCAAAAATTTATAAATCACATACAATAAAAATAAATAATTTTCTAAGTACATTAAAATCTTAGAAATGTTTAATTTGAAAACTTTTTATTTTAACAAAAATCAATAAGTTTTTAGGAATATTTTGAATCTTTTCAAATATTGCATATATCCAAAGTTATATACATGTACTTGAGAATAAATACACATTAAATCAAAGGTTATGATATTTTATAAAATTCTAAGTGTTTTATAAATATTTATTTATTGCTAAAGATTTTATTATTCAGTTTTTGAAGTATATCTTTATTTATTTCTTGATTTTATAGATATAAATAAGATAAAATGGAAAAATAATTCTTGTAATAATATACAACTATTCTGACAAAATACTAAACCAATAAAAACATTAGTATAATTTAATCGCCAACTTCTACACATAAATAGTATCAGTATTTAAAGCATCACTAACTCACAGAATATTCTCTAATCTCACATCTAATATAATTTATATTTGTATTTATTTAGCGATAAATTAATATTGACACTAACCGTCTGTATATTTTCTCAATCCCTATCCCTATCATCTCATTCCCCTCGCAAATGACATCTATATGGCACCGGTAGCTCAATCCTATCGTACACACCCCACGCCAACCAGGAATTCGGTCAAATCGAGTGCATCGCTAAGAATAGTATAGGAATACAGCGCCAGTCGTGTAAATACCTAATCACCCAGACGTCCGAACCCTACTTTCCCTACCAGTGCCAAGTGATCAATCAAAGCGACTCCACGCTTACCGTTAATTGCGTACAAATCAATAGGACGGTCATAGCTGCCGGCGCTCTATCGCCTAACTCCACTCAATACCCATCATTAACGGCGACTACAACGGCGCCGGTAGCTCACAGTAATCCGCATCAACAACGAAGTCATAATAAGCTACACATAAATAATAATAGCAAGTACTCCAGCAGTAAAAGTCATCAAACATCAACTACTAGTCCCTATCTCATTGTCCACCCGAACACATACTACGTGTGCGAAGTGTACGACTCGAGGAACGGTAGGTTTCTCTACAGGAATGTGTCGGTGGATGCCATCCGACACCGACTAATGAGACAAAACGCTTCGTTTGACTTTTTTATCGACGAATTGCCGCCAAAAACTCAATTAAAACTCCGGATATATGCCGTCAACGCGCGTAACGTCCGGAGCGCTACGGAACTGGAGCTCAAGACCCAGACGTTAATCCCAGCGCAACGACTGATTGACTTTGAGGGGACCGGCGAGAGCGCCGACATGTCAGCTAATAATACGCTAAGCAAGGGGTCGGTGCGCATACATGGCAAACACCTAATCATAGGTGTGCTCATATCGGCGGCAGTGGTGGCCGTAATTGTGGTGATTATGGCTATAATAGCGGTGTTTAAAGTGAGATACTCGTCCTCTAGCATACACTTAGCCGCCATCGATGTCATGACGGGTGATGATAGTCAGGACAGGGAGGGGGACGGCCATAACGTGGAGACAATGCTGGGCACCGACTGTACCGACGAGTGCTCTAGTGATCAGACTTTACTGAAATGTGGTACGACTTCAAGTGATGGTATGGATCAGTTCAAGTGCGATGAGGACATGGGTTATCATCATAAGAGCAATGGCAATGTGGGGCCGCCAGACATCATACCAGTGCCCTATTTTACGACCACTACCCTGAGTGGTGGTGGTGCCGGCAGTACAACGTGTTGTGATAATGAACTCAATTGCCATGAATGTAATGATCATAAGAGCACTTGTAGTCGCAATTGCTTTCTCGATGGCACCGATGCCTCCAATTATTTCACTGACGAGTGTATGTATTATATTAGGAGTCCGGGAGTCCTAATTATTTCCTTACGCTATTAATTAGTGATTATTTATGGTCTCAAATACAGTGATGACCGATATTTGTTATATGACTATATATCATACCAAGTACCACTTTTATATATGATATAACGTGATATTTTTATTTACCAGTTAGTACTAGAATTATGTTTTTAATTATGTTTTGTAGTATCATTACTAATTATTTATGATTATTATTATATCATTAATTAGTTGGAGGTTTACTGTTTGGTAGGCACACTGTGAGTTTAGTCATTAAAATAATGTTATTAATTAATTTAATAATAGTCGCTATAAAAAATAATTTATTACACTTATAAAAAGACCTAATTTTAATTCAATTATAATTAATGTTAAGATAAAAAATTTTAAATTACTATTATAATATTAAATTTTTATAAACTTTTCGAAATTCAACTTATTTAAAACATATGTAGGTTTTTTAGATGTTTACTATACGGTATATACAAAAATAAATAAATTAAGATACATTAAACTCGTAAGTTAAGAATAATTAAAAATAATGGCATACATATAAAAAAGTTTACTAAATATTTAATCGGATTTTGTTTTTTTCTCATTCAAATATTTGAACAAGCAGATTACAAAATGCAAGACATGTATCCGACAAAAGGGGGCAGAGTTTACGTGTATAACAAAGAGGATCACAACAATATTATTCATAGTAACAAAGCCGTCGCCAATCAATTAACGGACTATCAAAACGTATTACACGTTAATCTATTACCCGGTAATAGCAAACAACAGCCCCATTCACCGCAACAACAAGTGGCAAATGTCAGCCTATGATACGGTCATATGACTACCCCCTACCCATCCCATCATCATCAATAAAAACCACCTTTTATACGAGTATAGTCACTGAGTATTTTTGTGCTACCGTTCCCCCCGTCAAGAGTCAATGAGTTGAGTGATTATATGAATGGATAATAGCGTACAGAATATTCTGTGCGATGACTGCTATTGTGTTGTGTTTTTAATAATAATAGTAATAATCGCGACTTTTTTGTCAGCATTTGATGGGAACAAAAAGCATATGAACACTGTTTTTGTATTGTCATATTTGAAGCTTTGTTTTTTGAATGAAGATTATATTTATTATTGTATAAAATATATACAACAAAACGAGTGATACTTAAGTGCCATTCAAAATAATAAAAACACTTTTTTCTAATCTATTCTTTTGTGTTTTGTGTTATAATTCTCAATGTATTCATCATTTCAGACAATACTTAACAGAATAACTGAGTTTTGCATTTGGATTCTGTGTTGAATTCTGATATATATTCTATGGATTCACCGAAAATGGATTTTACTATTAACACACTTATAGTAATGAATGAGAATAAAACCATTTTATTGTAGTATAATTATATCATATTATGTAATCATTCCTGAAGCCATCACAGGAATATTCTGTTAATTCATACATTTTTTGTTATCATGCATAATTAACAAGTTGTTAGATAAATAAAAATACGAAAATGTTTTAAACAAAATTTTCTTATAATTATATAGAGAAATGTTTTATATAAAAAAAAGTAATTTTAAATTATACAATGTTACATAAAATTAAACCTTTTGAAATAAAAATGAATTATTCAAATGAATATCTACTTTATTTATTATAATGAATATTTATTATGATAAATACGATTGTGAATATTTTTATTGTATGATTAAATGAATTGTCTATTAATATCATATAAATTGATGTGAATTATAGGCAAACAAATTAAATGCAAAGAATTTGTTGGTTATTAAGCGATAATATATTTATTTCTCTGGTGCTGTCAATTAGTTATCGGATATCTGTCTCATATATTTCATCCATTTTTCTAAGAGATTGTCTTTAATCTCATGGATAAGTAATGAATTGTTTTCACACAAGATCTCCCTTTTCATTGCATTCTCTATATTTATATATAGTTTTTATAGTCAACGATAATATACGCGAATTTAAACTCTAAGACTTGTTAAAGACATTACTTTGTCGTCTGCTTTATTGGTAGGCTATAAAAAATGTGTCAAATAAATGGTGAATAAAAACCAAATATTTAGCTTAAGAAACAGACAAACCTTAATTAACTAGATAAAAGTCTAACAACTGCATATACATTACAATTAACAATAATTAACTAGCATAAATAACAATTAAGCTAGTTAAATAATTTTTGAGACATACTGTATATTATTATAGATATCTGATACATGCTCAAAATTTGAATCTTCAAAATTTTAACTTGATTATAAATATAATCGGGGTTCGACCGTAACTATCATTAGGGTTGTAATAACAGTAGTAGCGATGGGTTAGGGCTATAAAAATAATATCAGTGTTGATGAAGATTGAGAGGGGCGACCGTTTTTTACAGAATCGGGTGCTTTCTATTTATAACGGCATCACTCACTCACTCACTCACTCACTCTCTCTCTCTCTCTCTCTCTCTCTCTCTCTCCACTGGCCTTCCCGTTCCCCTCCTTATCCCCTCTCACACACACAACACTGTTATTCAATGGGCTTTTGTTGTTAAATAACAACTTATTGTTTGTGTATTTTTTTGCCACCAGTTTTTAAGGGAAGACTTTAATTCCTATCGAGAAATTGCTTTCCAAAAGACAAAAGCTTAGGTCACTTGTTATCGTTAACTGAGGAATCCTTTCCTCCCGATCCCTAACACTCGTGTATACTATCAGAGCAGACATTAACTTCTGGATCTCATTTGTGACCAATGTTTTCAGTGGTTTTGTGTTTGTTTTTATCTCCAAAAAAAATTTTATTAACTAGAATTACTTCATATAAAAGATTTTGCATAAAAACATTAATTCTTATTCTTAATTAAGGAATCTCTCTCTTTCTCTCTCACACACACACACACACACACACACACACACATACATACATACACACACATACTTAAATTATTTTTGTTAAATTTGTTGAAAATAATTTCTCTAATTATAAGAGTTTATATAATCCATTTTTTGTAACATAAATAAATGTATACAAATTTTCCTACATAAATCATTACAGAATATTCCTGAATATTTACATATTAGGTTATATACTAGTATGTTACATTTAAAAAAGTAAGCATGCAGTATTTTATTTCGCATATTACATTATACTGGTGTCAAGAAACGGTGTTTGCATTCACACATTCATTCGTGTGATATATTGGTGCGAGAAATACTGTATAAATAATATAATAAATGATTCAATATTTTCCATTGTGTTGTGTGCTATACCGTACACTATATTCCAACACTAAAGCATTGTGTGTCTGTGTTTGTAAAGTGTATAAAAGTTTTCTTATATATAAAAAGCAAAATACAATTTATTTTGTTTGTTTCTCAATATATATTATATAAACTTCGAGTGAGAGGGAGAGAGAGAGAGAGAGAGAGAGAGAGAGAGAGCAAAATAAAACATAATATTGAGTGTAGTATCGAATGAGAAAAATTGATTTTTATTTTTTATGTGCAAAATAGTGTACGAAAATTTTTCTCTCTCCTTTTAAATTCAAAGAGTATTTGTTTTGCCAAATATTTCACTTCAAAATACACACATAAAACGCAAAGAATAATACATTTTGTATTAAAACTCGAAAATTGATTTTAGTTTCCTTTTTTGCTAAGACTGTGTCCCATATATTATATATAAGTTATAAGTTATATAACAAACAATAGTTTTTGATAAACAAATAGATAGGTTTTATACTTTAATTTAATAATAAAATGCAATAAACTTTTCATAATGTTTTGGAAATTTGCGTGTTTGTTATATTTATGGATAACTTACTAGTAGATTAAATTTTAGATGATTGCAAATTATTGCTTGATAATTAAATACAAAATTATTAATACTTTAATAACCATTGTACAAATAGAGATATTTAATTATAAATAATTATTTTATTCAAATTTATTACCTATTTTAATTTATCTTTTATATATTATATTTTAAAGATTTAAAATTTGCTAGATAATTGTGCGATGTTTATTAGTATTATGATTTTGGTCAAGTGGTTTACACATTATTTTCACCTTGTCTACTTAAATGTCTAATAACAGAGAATAGCCATATATCACACCAATCACATCGCCCTTAAACTTCAATAGACTGCCAAAAATCTCCACCCAATCCATAAGCTGTCTGTCTATGCATTGTATCCAATGTTTGCTTATATTTCGATGTCATCGATGAACACCATATTTCTCATAATAAATATCTTTTTCAGTGTATGTTTAACACTGGATCTCAACACTGGATCTCCAGCTTCACACGTAATCACCAGAAATTTTTTACACTATTTTTTCTTCGAGTCCTTTATCTAAACGTGTCGTTCATTCGCTACTCTTATCTAAACAGCGAAAACGAAAAGCAAAGGAAATACTGTTTTTTCGCTTAAAATATAATTTATCTTTAAATAAGTTCAATAGTCTCTCTCTCTCTCTCTCTCTCTCTCTCTCTCTCTCCACTATCTGAGCAATAGATATATAAAAACGATTATATATTTAATATAAAAATAAATTGAATATCACTTTGATTTTATTTGAACACTATATGGATTATTAGATACATGTACATGGTATAAAATTTTATTGTCCGAGAGATAAATAAATTTTTAAACTTTAAAATAGTTTTATTTATTTATAGTTTTATTTGGTTATAAAACATTAATCATTAATTTATATCATATTTTATTCACCAATTAATTACTATACTTTCCACGCTATAGTGTACTGTATATTTAAACACAATACAACACACATATAAATGTATTTCCCGTGTAATCCTAACTTTATAATGGCATAAATGTATATTTAATGTGTGTTTCGCAACACGAATCGCAATAATAAACTTCAATATAATTAACCGAAAGAATTGGGAGAAAAAATATGTGAATTAAAATAATTAAGACAAATATCTATACATTATATATAAAACATTAAACTACACTATTAGTGACCGGTGAACAAATATAATAGGCTTTCCATTCACACCAAACGCATCGCACCATTGATAGCGTATTGTAAAGCCTTATCTAATCGCCGCTATTATCGATCACTTGTGCGTTTGGTTTTGTGTTTTTGTATTGTATTTCGTAAAACACTTTATATCGCAACCACTGTATCACTGAATACATTATTAATCATACATTTAAAAGTTTTCTGTGGCTTTGAAACTGATATTAGGATTGATATGTAAAATATACATGACATTCAATGTATACATTTATTATCATTAATTAATAAATGAAAATATTTTACGTATTATTTTAAAAATAACAGTTTTTAACAAACTGTAAAATATTATTTATTGTAAAATATTTAATATGAGACGGCTAAAATTGATAATTTTGGCTCTTGGTTCTCATAATATGCTTAATTTTTAATAAATATATAAGCTAGCATATAATAATAATTATACTAAATGAGTAAGCTAATGTGAATATTAAATATTTATTACAATAAATTGTAAGTTATAGTTGACTAGTTACATAAAATGCAATAATATAAAACTACTTTCTATTAATTTATAATATGTTTTCAAAACTAGTATATACTGTATTTGTATTTCAAAAGTTAAATTAGTTTATTTTAAAGCTAAAAACAAAAATATATTTTGAGTTGCATTTATGTAATATTCAAATGAACACAAAATAATCTCTAAAATGTAGAATATTCTGCACAATAATCTGTATAAAAAAGTGAGTATACTATACAAAAACTTTTTTTGTTAATGCAATTGAGAGATAAACAAGTTTTTTGAAAACATTTATTTATATTTCTTTCTGTTTTGTATACAACGTTAAGAAGTTTTATAGAAATTGAGAGAAAATTTTTTCAGTCGTTTTATTAGATAAAAGTTTTTTAGAAATATAGGAAATGAGAAGTTTTATTATTATTATTACTGTTTCGCAAACAGTTATATAGATATAAGAAATCCACAGAATCTACAATCGATACTCATTTTGCTATACAATTTAAAATGAATATTATATAATTTGAACATATAATTTTAATCAATATTTTATATTTCTTATTTTATACTACCGTATACACTATACATTAATACATTAATATTTACTATTTTTCATACTTTAATGTATATTAAAATGTACGTACGGTATAGTATATATTTATAGTGTATAATGTTATGAGAAATATGTAATTTATAAAGGACTTAGAGGAAAGCCCCTAAATATGTATAAAACATTAATGAATACAAAGTTTGTATTACAAACTAATATTTGCATAAATAACATGATAAATAGGACTCTCTCTCTCTCTCTCTCTCTCTCTCTCTCTCTCTCT
>CAJPVJ010000849.1:0-20022 GCA_905397405.1 Oppiella nova
TGTTTGTCTTTTTACTACTCGAGTTGTTAGATATTATTGTATTACATTTTTTTGCGTAAATATCCTTGTTGGAAAAATTGCAAAAATAATTTATTTAATTACTATACGTATAATATGTAAAAATTAATTTATATATTTTATTAGTATGCCCTGGTCTTCTTTTACCATATTTTATAGTATGATTATAAAATATAAAGTTATTTTATTTTAAGTAATTATTGTATTACAGTTTATATATATATATTATTTTTAAAAATAGTATTTAACTAAAAAATATATATTTCAAGTAAAAGCTTTAATTTCACATTTGTTGAAAATTATTTTAGTATACTAACTTTATAATGGATATGAATTCAATTTACAAAAAAACACTTTATTATAATTTATTAACCTTAATGTTAGGAAAATACATTTTTATTTAAATATAACGTATATGTTGAGCATTATACTTTTGAAATATGGTTATTTTGTGGTTATGACTTATGCTGTCTGAGTCAAGAATATTCAATGAAATGTGTCTAAAATTCTTATAATAAATTGTTTTCGACTTGTGTTGACCCAAACCACTAAAACCCTTAAACATATTCAATACAGAAAACACATATAAATATAACTCTTTTTTCTATAACAGCCAACATGTCCTCTCGTACGTCCAACACATGTTGTGGTATTAACTGAAAGTTTATCCGGTGAGACAATACTGGTTTATAATTCAAATCATTCTGAACGTTAATCTGCTTATGGTTGTACACTAGTCGGCCAACTCTAAATGATTGATTCATAGGAAGTGAAAAGGCATATGTGGGACAATCCATGGGCTCTATATTTTGGTACATTTTTATTTTAAGCGGGAAACAAAATATGTAATTCTCTTGGTCCACATGTTTGACTGTGAGCACGTCCTCTTCGATGATGTCACTGGTGTTTTCACACCGAAATTTGCGCCAAAACTTTTGGTTGGGATTTAATCTTTTTTTCTTACAATATGTCTGATCCGGTCTCAATATTATGTCACCCAAATCTCCCACTTCGGCGCCCTTTGCCGGAACAATACAATCTAGTTCTTCATCATATATCACGAGTTTAGGGCCGATATATGATTGGAAACAGGTTTCGCCCTCTGGTCCGGACTCCGGTTGATAGGCAACAGTGAAAGCATCTGCACTTAAGATAAATGTTTTCAATTCAATCATTCTTAACTCAAATTTCCATAAAACAAGTCCTTTTTCTTCGTCGATTGCACAATCCAACGCTTTCGCGTACTCCAGGGGACAGGTATGTGTGCACGGTAAGGTAGCATTAAATATTTGTAAAATATGAAGATTCACTGCCCTCTTATCCCACGATCTCGTGATGTCAAACATAGAACTCTTGGTTATAGCTAACAATCCTCCTAACTTAGACATAATTACTAGAGCCTGTGGTAGGGTTCGCTCCATGTGCTCCACTCGCGCCGACACTTCGTCTGTAAATTCCGTAACTGCCATGACCTCCATCTGCAGTCGTTTTAGAGCTAATTTTTCGTGTCTGTCATTTTGTATGATTTGGTCTAATGTTTGCGATAATAATATTTGTTTATTCTGAACGTCCGACATTAGCTTTTCGACGGCCGCCACTCGAGTCAAAGCGCCCGCCGCCAGTCCAATAGTTGTCACACCACCGATTATAATAGCGCCAAGACCAGCCACAGCTGCTGCTATACGCCTATGACGTACCGGTGCCTCTAAATCTATTGAACGGGTCTCACAGATTGATCGTATGGGGCGTAAGAAGTCAGCCTCATATGTGGTGTTACACCATTCGTATAACTCCTTTTGTGAACCTTTTGGTAGTATATCTGAGTTGGAAAGTAGTTCACACGGAGAGTTAAATTTGATTGCCATATGGACGGGTGAAATACCGGTCACCACTGGTCTGCCTGTATCTCTCCATATAATTGGTGATACTTTGTGAAACAGAGTGTTGGTTTGACCGATAATTGCGATAACCACTGTTAGTAAAAGTGCAGGATTGTAGCGTATGGGAGGAATACCACGGGTTGCACGTGTGGATCGGCGCACATGTATATTGGCGTTGTTTGCATCCATAAGACCCTGGTCATTATCTGAGCCTTCAATTCGGCGTGCATCGGGTTCTGTCAGTCCTTCCTCGCCTTGTCCTCCATTCCCTTCACTGACTGGTGGTGTATATATTACTGTGTCTGATCCACTGGTTGACTGTAACGGTATCGGGACGGGGACCGCTACGTCCATCGGTATATCGGCCTCTATCTCGGTCTCGGAATCTGATGCCATTCCAGAGGTCACATTATCAGACGTTGATTCCAGTATATCGCGGGTATAACATGGCGAGAGTTTGGATACATGGACAACTTCACGTTTACGTTTCCCACGAATTGGTTCCACTATATAGTCGACCTCTTTGAAGCGCTCGATCACCCGATAGGGCCCTTTATTTTTATGGAGTAATTTGTCTGTCATTCCCTTTAGACGGGCTGGTTTGTAGACCCATACGAGATCTCCGATGGCGTACGACACGTCCCGATGGCGTCGATCATAAAATCGCTTTTGGTCTGATTGAGATGCCTGGATATGAGTGCGAACAATGTCCCACAGCTTAGGCATCACTTCACACAATCTCTTTGCGTACTCTTTGGTGTCGTCGAACCGTTTTAGTGTCTCTCCGGTCGTTATCTCAAGGGGTAGACGTACCTCACGGCCATACAGTGCTGTGAATGGCGCTAATTTGATTGATGTCTGTAGACTCGAATTGTACGCAAATCTTAACATTGGTATGAAGGCGTCCCAATCCCGTTGAGTCATGTCCACATACTTTGAAATCATTTTGCATATAATGCCATTGGCTTTCTCCACCTGACCACAAGTACTGGGCTTATATGCCGTACTCCTGATATGTCTGGTGCCCATGATTGCAAACACTTGCTGCACGACTTCCGCTAAAAAGTTTTTCCCCAAATCGGATAATATTTCCTCGACGACTCCGTGTCGGCAAAAGATCTCGTCCACTAAAAATCGCGCAGTTGTTTCGGCCGTGATGTCTTTTACGGCCATCACCTCCACCCACTTTGTTAGATAGTCTATGGCTACTAATAAATATTTGTTGCCATTATGGGACGACCTGAATGGCCCTACGGCGTCGACTCCGACCCTTGCAAATGGTCCGCGCACGGGTATGCTTTGCAGTAGACCGCCAGGGAGCTTGTTTTTATTGCCTTTTGTTTGGCAGTCCATACATGATTTGCAGTATTTTATGACATATTTGTGTAATTTACGCCACCAATATTTAACACGAACTCTATCTAGAGTTTTACGGCTTCCGAGGTGTCCACTGAGGGGATCGTCATGTGCGGCATACAGTATATCCTTTCTCATCACTGTTGGTATGACCCACACATATCTATTACCGAGATGTGTGCCGACACGCCGATATAATATGCCATCATTTACCATAAATTGTGACAAACGTTGACACTCACGGGGTGACAGTACGAATAAGTTGTTTAGTTTGTTAATAATATGCGCTGTTTCTGGATCTTTGATTAGCTCTGCTCGCAAATCGTATGGTGGCAACTGGTCCATTAAGTTGCATATTATTTCTATTGGGTTGACCACCGAAGGGTTAGGTCTATGTATGCCTACCAGGAGTGACATATCAATTGGTACCATATGGTCGGGTGGGTCCACAGGGTGCCTCGAGATTTCGTCGGCGTCTCTATGCAGGTGTCCAGGGCGGTATACAATACGACATTTAAATTCCATAAAAGTCTCCAACCAACGGGCGATCCGTGGCGGTGGTTCCGGTCGTGTTAAAAGTGATTTGTGGTTCACATGATCAGTAACCAGGTCAAACTGAATTGAGAATAGGTAGCACCGGTAGCGCCTTAATCCATACACCATTGCTAATAGCTCTCTTTCGCCAATAGTGTAGCGTTTTTCAGTGTCCGACAAGCATCTGCCGGCGCAACACACGATCCGCCACTGGTTGTCGTGGAGTTGTGTTAATATGGCACCCAGCCCGACGTCAGATGCATCACACCGTAGCTCTGTTCGTAACGACTCGTCAAAATGGGCTAATACTCGGTCACTACATAACTCTGTTTTTATGCGTTCAAAAGCTAATTGCTGATCCGACCCCCACACAAATTTGCGGTTCTTTTTAGTTAAATCCGAAATAGGTTTCGATATACGAGCGAAATCAGGCACTAATTTCCTATAATAATTAGCCAACCCTAGGAATGATCGGACTTCGGTGACATTCTGTGGGATCGCACGCTCACGAATTTGGCGCACTTTATCCGGGTCAGCCGACACGCCATTTGCATCTACCTGGTGACCAAGGAACACAGTTTGAGTCATCCCGAATTGACATTTCTCCGCGTTGAGAGTTAAGTTGGCTTCCGAGAATCGGTCCAATACTTTATCAATTTTGCTTACATGATCATTGAAATCAGCAAAACTGTACAAAAGGCAGTCATCAATATATGATAAAACAAATACATATGAATAGCCACTTAGAACTAAGTCTAGTAAACGTTGATATGTAGCGCTCGCCCCAACCAGTCCCATTCCCATCATATTAAATTGATAACAGCCGTCCATAGTGACCACATTTGTCTTATAGCGGTCGCACTCACGGATCGGCACCTGGTGGTAACCTTTATTCTGGTCCAGTTTTGTAAACCACACACTTCCTTTCAGGCACATTAATGATAGTTCGATATTGACCATTGGATAGCAATCGAACTCAGTAACAGCATTCAGTGGTCTCCAATCGGCACATATCCTATACGTCCCGTTAGGCTTTTTTACGAGCACAACACCAGTACCCCACGGACTCCTGGATGGAGATACTATTCCCATAAGCAATCGAACTCAGTGACCGCATTCAGTGGTCTCCAATCGGCACATATCCTATACGTCCCGTTAGGCTTTTTTACGAGCACAACACCAGTACCCCACGGACTCCTGGATGGAGATACTATTCCCATTTTCTCATATTCTTTAAATTGGTTTTTAATGAGCTCCCGTTCCGCGAATGAACACTTGTATGGTCCCCGGCGGACAGGTTTTGCACTCCCGGTGCGTATTTCGTGCTCAATAAGGGTAGTCCTTCCAATCATTTCCGGTTTGAATGCAAATAACTTTATGTGTTTGTCGAGTACAGACTTTAAACTATGGCGCTCATTAGATGATAGGGTAATCCCGACCTCAACTGTACCGCCACTCAATTCCATAGGCTGACACTTGTCTGTGCACTCTCTTCCCTCAGGTTTATCGTCGGTGTCACACTTGGGTTGTGGCGTATTTATTGCCACGATATCGGTGTGAAGGTTATTCCAGTTATCGCTTAGATTCATAACTCCTTGTTGTGACTCATTGGTACGTACTGAGTGAACGACCCCTTCATTCGCATCCTTTGAAGAGGGGACAAGTGATGGTTCAGTGTCCCTACGTCCTTCATGTATGGCCCCTATAGTAACGACTTCATAATTTGTGTCCAATCGCTCCGCGGTCCCAATCATAGTACCGGCAGTCAGCTGTATGGGATCCGGCTGGAAGTTACTGACTGCCAACACTGTACCCCATCCAGTGCTACGACAAACGCTATTTGGCACCATATATTTTCGTTTCGTGTATGTGTCCGACCTACCGGTGACTGTGTACATAATATCGACCTTCGGGGAGTTCGCAACTATAACCTTGGCCATTATAGTGGTGCGCGCCGGGATCTCGAGGTCGTCCTTAATGTGGACGCCGTTCCCACGACTTGCCATACATTCAGTGCACTCGATATCAAACACGCCGTCTCTCACAATCATATCGTTGGTGTCAAAGCGGACAGTGTTGTTTTTTATAGACACCATGGTGTTTGTCCGTTTGCTTACGTTTCGGCCAATAAGTATCGGTTGAGTGAGTTGGGTTACATAACGGTATAGCCATACATTAGCATGAGAGACCGGCAGCCTTAGCCATATTTACTATCCGACCACTCGGGCTGGTTAATAGAGGTTACAGAGGGGTAAACGTCAGAGCTAGCCTAAGGGTTTTATAATGTTGTGAATTATCAGTCCCATAGCCAGTGCCATATCTTTACGGACAATCGTGACAGTTGCCCCAGAGTCGACCACACCTTTGAAGTTATCGCCATTTACACACATCTCCACGAACGCTAAGTCATCCCTTATCCCATTGTTCGGACGTCTACTCCTAGCATTTCGATACACGAGTAACAAACCGACAACTCCCGAATATAAATACAATGACAACAGCCACGCAACCAAATTTAGTCCCGTTAAGAAATGTATCACCGGATGAGAAACTGTAGGTTTCGTGAAATATAACCGTGCATGTGATCTCGTCTGATCCCTGTTCATGCCCCGTTGCCGGTCGCCCTGTCCACGACTTGGGCGGTAATCGCGTCTCCCAAACTGCCCACTAACTCGTTGTTGCGAGTTGTTGGCCGTGGTCTTAACCAGGTCTGCCATTCCGTTGACACTTTTGGCCATCATTTCAGTCATTGAAGCCATACTTTTGGTGAAAGTGTCAATCATTTTGTTAACATCACTTTCCTTAGCCTGTGCTCTGCTCGCGTGTTGAGTTGCATCATAACTGGCGTCTCCGATTGCGAGTTGTGCGTGGTCTGTTTTTATTTGCAACTGTAAACCTCTTTCCACAAGTTTGGCTTTTTCTAACAGCGTCTTTAACGTCTTGACCTCATAGGGCACTACCATTGATAACCGGCGTCTCCGATTGCGAGTTGTGCGTGGTCTGTTTTTATTTGCAACTGTAAACCTCTTTCCACAAGTTTGGCTTTTTCTAACAGCGTCTTTAACGTCTTGACCTCATAGGGCACTACCATTGCGGCGACCTCCGGAAGCATCCCTTCAATTATGCGCTGAACCCTTTCCTCCTCGTCGATATTATGCTCGGGGTCCATTCGCTCTAATAGACGGCTCATATCATTTTATATTAATGTATGTAAAAGCTTCTCAAAAACAAAGGCAAACGCTTGTGATAGAGAATCCACAACAAACATAGGTGAGCCTTCCTTCCGCAAACAGTAATAGAACTGGTATCGAAGGGTCAATCTGGGCGGCGTGGCGTCTTTCTGATCCACTACATACCAGCTCAACGCCGGGCCCTGTAGGTATGATCCGATCCGCTGAATCATACGTGTTTCGGTCCACCCGTTGCCCAAAGCGGCCATCTCATAGCGCTGAAGCCATTCCCCCACGTCTTGCCCTGGGCCATTACTAAATGGCACTAATTTGAGCTGTCCTGAGGCCATTAGTCTCTGTTCAAACTGGTCAAATTGATCAGCAATTTGGTTGTTCTGTGTGTCAGCCATCGAGTTATTGCTAAATAACTGGCTATTGTTATCACAATTTTGTGAATCACTAAAACACTGTTTAATTGATTCAACAGTTTCAAACCAGTTCCGATCACTATCAGAACTGTCGTTCATATAAACACATAAATGTTAATAGTTTTATGTAACTTACTGTTAAATTACTAAATTCGCGCACAATGTTATACAACTAAAATCACAACTCTGATTTACTTTTTGTGTCACCACTCGTTTATCCTGTCGCGGACGCCAATGTTAGTGTAATAATTTAAACTATAGAACTCCAAACTACCGGTGCCGATAAATCACCTAATAGTGGGCCCCTTTCTAACCCACAAGACCCACTGTTGGTCGTCGTGAACACACCTGTCCACTAAATACTGGCAATTACTGCCCTACCGGGTCGACCACTGTGACCCTTATTTGTGGCCCCAACTTTGGGTCCACCGTTAATGAGGTGAATCTCAAACCTCAGATCGTCGGCGCGTCCACTGCCGGTGCTGTTCGCTCGACACCACCAGTCCTCCCAATGCTATCCGTCCGACCGGTGCTATCCCTTTTTCCGCTCGACCTGTCCTCCAGATATCGCTCGATAGTCAGCCCCTATGCTGACAAAGGGTCTCCAGCCGTGCGATGCTGTCGGCGCCCCCGCACGTGAATCGTGTCCCAGTCGACCCTTGTCGACCACCGTGTAGGTGTTGACCTCCCGGTGCCACCCCTGGCGCCCGGTTATGAGTGGACCACCTGTCCACTGACTGTCGACACTCTTGTCGACCGCACAAACACCAACACTAAACCACTGGATCCACGACCACCACAATCGCACCAAACAATCGCACAAA
This sequence comes from Oppiella nova, assembly GCA_905397405.1. Classification (NCBI taxonomy): domain Eukaryota; kingdom Metazoa; phylum Arthropoda; class Arachnida; order Sarcoptiformes; family Oppiidae; genus Oppiella; species Oppiella nova. The sequence goes on from CAJPVJ010000849.1 coordinate 8,211, forward strand.
TCCACGAAATTAAATTAATTTACAATTAATCTAATTTACAATTAATTTATTGTATATAAGTATTTAATAAAATAAACTTCAAATAAAAGATTACATTAAGGTTCGGTAAGTGTATATAAACTTAGAGAAAATGACACAAAATATATAGAAAAACTACTCCCTTATATAATAAAATCACTGCTATTTATACCACAATTACTGTCAAAACTAACTCTAATGTTTAATATATTCAAATACATAAAAATACCAAATTGAGTAAAACTGTGGGCTAAAACAAATAGAAACTGTCCTTTGAAATGATAACTACTTTTGGGCGACTATTACTATTTAATTTAGGTGATAGTTATCTGTCACTGGGCGTTGGATTCTCTCTCTCTCTCTCTCTCTCTCTCTATCTCTCTCTCTCTCTTTCGTATGTTATTTGTCTCAAATTGTGTCCACTATTTTTTCATAATACAGTTCACAAAACAATACAGGATTGAAAATTCACAAAACAATAAACAGAGAGGGATGTATAGTTAAGTTAATAATTCACATTAGTTAATTTACAATAATATTTAAGTAAATATGATTGTCCAGGATTCCTCCTTTTTCCCCTTTTTTCTACCTTTACATTAAACTATTGGATCACTTTTTGACTCATTTTCACAAAATTAGATTATAGATCAAAAGTTTTCATTCTAAATATAACATAAATTACTGTAAATATATTTTAAAATATTAATCACACTCAATTATAATTATGGTAAAATATAAGCAATTCAATATTAACTACAAAGTAATTCTCAAACTAAAATATTCTATTAATTAGTGATTAAATATTTATAAAAAAAACATTCTTATTTAAAACTAGATTCAAAAACTACTTAATAAAACGACTAAATATATATGATAATTGTTACAAATTGAAAAGTAAAATTATTCAGGCTAAATACTCTAAAATACTTTTAAATATTAAAATAGCAGTTAAAATTGGTTAATAAATGTTGAATTAGCTGTTTATTGGCACTCACTCCCGGAAAGCGAATCGTTTCTTATTTTCCGGTTCGGGTGATGAGGGGACAACCCCGTCGGTCACCTGCTGGCGGTCTGTATCCACTATTTCAATTGAGACCCCTTTTACATATGTGGCCATTGAGTTGTCGGTTGGTTTGATACGTGCCGCGGTGTGTATGGTAGGCCAACGATACTAACGAGGTTATTAATATTAACAGCATTTTGACTAGGGTCACATACATATGTGCGATACCAAAACAAACCACCACAGTTAACTGAGCTATAGGGCTATAACAGCCAACATGTCCTCTCGTACGTCCAACACATGTTGTGGTATTAACTGAAAGTTTATCCGGTGAGACAATACTGGTTTATAATTCAAATCATTCTGAACGTTAATCTGCTTATGGTTGTACACAAGTATTATGTCAAGTGTTTTGTTATGTCCTAACTTTTAAGTGTTTTGTTATTTGTCTCTCCCTACATATCAATTCAATTATTAAGTGTAATCAATTAAATGTTATTATAAATTCATTTATACTAACAGTATTTAATTTACATTATTGAACGTTGATTACAATATATTACATTCGTTGCAAACAATTGGAAAAAAAATAACTAAAACGACTCAATCATACAAACACTAAATTAAATATTCATGAATTAATTTACGGTAATAAGTAATTATATTAAAGATTGTCTCAAATGATATTCAAAATTACAGTCGGGTTTCACTAATTCTCTCACAAATATTTTTTTGGTCAAACTTAATCAGAATTTTAATTCAGGTTAATAAGTGATAGAGTTTCAAATCTAATCACTTATAGCTAAAAGCTATCATTTTTTATTTGATTTTTAATTGAAGAATATTTGATACATTGATTTTGTGCCACCGTTTCCATCAGTTCCTGCAGTTTTGCGGAAACTCTCACTTATATTCACACGTTTTCATAAAACAAAAATATAATACTCAGTGAAAAAACAAATAAAATCAAATTTCATTCCCTTTAGGGTCCAGTATTTTGTCAAATAAAATAAAAACATTTACCGTTTAGTCCATTAATGTATTTCATTCATGTTTTATTAGCTATTTAAATCTATTCATTGTATGTGATTAAACATGAATTATATTATGAGAAAAATTACTTCTCAAAGAATTTTAACTTAATATTATGAAAATATGATAAAGGTGCACTACACGATTATAATTACATGTATATAGAGTACAAGATATACATTTTAATATAAAATGTGTTAGAGATTTGAAAAGTATCTATTTTGAATAAAGATCATAATTGTTTAAGGAATTGCACACTTATTTTATTAGTTATTATTAAACATGAAAAATAAAATATTTAATGTATTAATAATTAATTAATCATAAAATATTTTTGCTATAAGAATTTATTGAAATTTCATTACGGATACTTAATTATATATTAGTTTAAATAGTAAAAGCAATTTATTTTGAATATTAAAGAAAAATTAATGTACTGTAGGTTTGGATAGGAATCACAGAATTGACTTTTTTAAATAGCAAAAAAATCATTTCAAAATTATATATAACCATTAAATCAAACGGAAAACGAATAACATTATACGTTGTTAATAACCGTAGCAGATAACCATAATGTGTTTAGCCTGGTATATTTGGCAATTACTAATTAGCTCACGTATGCACTCAAAGTAGTAGTTTCTGTGCCGACTCTAATTTAGATATTTCTTTCGTATAACGGAACTAATGATGAGTCAATTAATACAGTATTTCTCAATTTTCTGTTACAAAAAAGGGAACACAGATACAGTATAATTAATCAAATAATTATATACTGTACATCAATAATTATTATTTTATAGTTATATTAAAAATTTTACTAATAAAATATAATAATTTAAATGTGAAACAATGAAATACAACTGTGATATTGCTTGATAGACTATTAAATACTGTTTAGTAACTTATGTAAAAAATTATATAACTTATAAGTCTATGAATTCAATTCCTAATATATTAAGAATTTTAAAATATTTATTTTATTAGTACATTTACTTTATTTGTATTTTTTTATTTACAAAATCAGATCAAATCCTCTCTCTCTGTCTCTCTCTCTCTCTCTCTCTCTCTCTCTCCTCTATGACCCCATCTCAAGAGATCGACAATAATTACTGATATCACGTCCAGAGGATAGTTGGGACTTGTCATTAATAGTGATGATAACATGGATTACGTTTGCTATATGATTTTGACTTAATTATTATATTTGTTTTTAAAAATATTAAGTTTTTTAAGTACAATTGAAACTTTAATTTTATTTTTAAATAAGATAATTTACAAAATATTTGCACAATTTTCATAAGATTTCCTCTTCATCTTAAAGCAAAAGATAATATTTAAATATTTAAAACAAATGAACCAAATTGTTTATATTTTAAAAATCTTCATAAAAATTTTAAAAATTAATAGTATATATTAAATAATTCTCAACTGATTCATAAATACTATTTAAATATTTTAGTTAAATGTTTATAAATTAATTTTAATTAAATAATAATAATTTGAAGTCAAATATAAGGGGATAATGTGACTGATTAAGTGGAAAAGCATAAAGTTTGGTATTAAATACCTCCCATAATGTATGGAAAATAGGGTTACTATTTGTTTATAAAGGATGGCATAAAAAATTATAAGATTAATCCCCGAATACATGGTTCACACGAGTGCTGGCTTTATATATTTGAGGAGCACTTATAGAAAATGCGAGTCAATACGAATACAAATTAAAAAGTTTTTTAGTCCACAATTTGGGTTGACTTACAAGTTGTTCACCAAAAGACGATTTCTGTAAAATTGGTGTCTTTTAAGTAAACACCGGTTGATATGAGAGGGAAGATATAAGCGAGAGATAAAAGCACAACTTTTTATGTTTGGGTGAGTTTTAAAATAAACCTTTTAATCAATGATTAGTGTTTAATGAGAAGTGATTTGTTCCACTTTTCCGCCGCTTTATTCATGTATTAATAATATGATTGACAAATGAAAGTGTAATGAAGGTTTCATTCAAATACGGGTTTCAATCAAATTTGTGAATTAAATTAGAAATGTTTGCTTTTAATAGAGAGTTCTGAAGATATGATAATTTATGAATTTATGAATGTTTATGAACTTTATAAAGACTCAATCAAAAACTGAAACTGAAATGAATATAAAGTGAATGCATAAGTATTGCAAATCTTCAAATAGAAATAATTATGAAAGTAATGAGATGTAATAAAACTTAAAATTACTTTTCGTTTGATTGAATCGTTTGATTTGCACTTAAATTCTAATACAATAATACAAATAGAAACAAATGCAAAAACTTGAATATTTATAATTATAAATCCTTTAAACAATATCTCATGTATTACTTCAACTCACTATACTTAAGACAAATATTGGCAAACATTACTGTTCTTATAATTTAAAACTTATTTTTGTATTTTATAATAATTTAATATTTATTTTTCAAAAGGACATGAATATTATACAGAAAGTTATATGCTTAAAAATAATATGATGTAAACTATTTAAACAATTATTAATATTAATACTAGAATATTAAGATTCATTTATACAATAAATAGATTTAATGAATATACAGATATGAGAATAAAATAATAAGTAGTTATACAGTACTAAGTTAGTAATCAACGATATCGTCGACTGTATAGATTTTTCTCTGAATTTTCTTGTCATTCAAATACGATGTCTCTGTGTTTGCAGATCTGCCCCAACTCTGCAACTCTGCCGAAGCGAACAATATGTACACCAATGATGTGAACACATATACGGCCGCAGATATGTAGAAGACATACGACCAGTTGTGGAGAGTGTGCTATACATACGGACAGACAGACAGACATTGCATTCATTACATACAATACACTGGTATTCATATTATGGTGAATGTGGTGGCAATACATACCCCGTCGTCATAGAAGGCGGCGGCAACTAATGGGGCGACAAATCCGGGAATATTTCCGATACTGTTTGTGATACCCATGAGAGTACCCGCGTAATCGGGTGCCATGTCTACATGAGTTGAATTAAATCCAGGATAATTGCACCCATTGAGACCCATTCCCAGTATGAACAATGCGATGCTCAACGTAGTGTTACAGCGGGCCAGTACGACCCCACATAAACATATGGCCGGCCCTATGAATGCTGTTATGACAATGAAAAAGTTATAATAATTACAACATTTGAATACTGTATAAAAATTCAAACCAATTGTGTTATTAGTTTTGCGAATAACATTGATTCCAATGATCTCTCTTTGTCGGACTTTATCGCTAATAAAGGATGCGATCCATGCAATGGTTGCCTGTAATAGATATGGCAGTGAAGACATGACTGCATTCTGTAATTATAAAATATAACAAATATATAGTTAATTGTTTTTAAATCTCAATTTACATTTAGTATACTAATCATACATTTTTGATGTCAAGTCTTAAAACTTTTTCGAAATATGTGGGCAAAAGTGTCAGAATTGTAAGAAAACCCCAATTCTGTCCAAAATGTGTCACTATTAGAGCATAGACTGGAACCGATGTCCAAATATCTTTCCACGGGGTCACTTTCTCCTTCTACAATAAGTATAACAATTTCATAAACATTGTATTCAATATTATGCTTATTTGAAAATATTTAAAATCGAGAAACAAGTCAAAGACTACATACTGATTGTGATTTGTCTTGTGGTGGCATATCTGCTGTGATGTAATCGTACTCTTCTTGGGTTATAAACGGATGGGAATCAGGACTTTCGTGAACGAGAAGAGCCCAGAGAGCAAACCAAACACAACCGGCTATTCCTAACACATAGAATATTGAAGGCCATCCCTCAAGAAAGGTTGTGTCGCACAGGACTCCGGCCAGAGGTAGTGTAATGACGGTGCCGATGGGGGATCCCGTGAATATAATAGTAGAGCCGCGACTTCTCTCCATTTTAGGCATCCATCGCGATATCATGGCATTCATACAGGGAAACAGTGCCCCCAACGCCAATCCCTGTCCAATACGCGTAGCTATAAAGGCTATGTAACTGACGCGTGCGGCCACAGGACCTATAAGTGAGAGGAGTGCCGCTATGAATATACTTCCGCCAAAAATCCATTTCCCGCCGTATTTTTCTGCCAGATTTCCGGCGGGCAGTTGTGTCACAATATAGCCGTAGAAGAAAGCGCCTAAAATCAGTGCCTGAGTGTCATCATCCCAATCGGAGAATTCACCCGATTTTACACGACTCCGCGAATTGGCCGACGAGTTCGTCCAACACATGTCGGCCAGTCGTGTCGAGTTCTCACTCTCCTGTTGGCCCACCATTGAGACAATGGCCACACTTAACACCACTTTGTAAGCGTAGGCCAACACGAAGCCAAAGAAACTGAACAATACGAAGACAAAGCGGGCCGGGATGTGCCGGTACACCCAGTTTGACATCCGTTTCTCCGGTGGCATTGATGTTAAACTCTCAGAGCTTTTAAACATTTTATTTAATTATTATATTATATTACAATTGAATTAAATTCTAATTGTATACAAAAATAAAACAACTGTATGCACCATATAATGCTAGCATTAATTTATGACAGATTATATTGAATTGAGAGTTAATAGCAAGTGTTGAATATTTTAGGTATTATTAGTTAATGAATCATTAATAATGACTGGAATAAATGGCAAAATGAGAATTGTATGATTATTATTAATATTATTATTGCTGTTTTAGATACTGTAAAAGAGAATTAAAATCTTGTGAACAGCTTTTGATGATTTTGTTGCCTTTTATTTGAACTGATCAGAGTGCATTTAATCTTTTGACCACATGTGCAGTATAGAATTACAGTTAAAAGTACAGTACTGTAATACACTTGTTTGCACTTGCACATTAAATGTTCAATAATCTTTAATAGAAAACTCAAATATACTCAACACTTTATTATATTTATTTTTTGTCTATTTTACTAGATTTGAATATAATAATTTCACAAATTATATAATAAATATTTACCAAGTATGAACATTTTTGTGTAGACTCAGAACAAAATTAGATAAAAATGGCAGAAAAACTTATTACATATCTCACCATAATATGATTTGTGTTAAATTTCATGACTAGTTATGTTTATATAATAAGATAAAATATATAAATATTTAGACATATTCTCAAAGTAATGTCCTTAAAATTAATTTTATTGTTTAATTGTTATTATAACTAATTTAATTCACTATAAATTAGAGATCTGGTAATTGTTCAAATAATTCATAATTAAGTTTTGTTAAATTAAACTAATTTACCTCATATTATTATTTAATTAAATATAAATTATAAAATTATATTGATATTAATATTTTGTAATAATCAACCCTAACATTGAATTTGTGCAAAATATCAAATATTTATAAATAATGAATTTTTTGACAAAAATATTATTGATAGATAACGAGGAATAATTTTTAAATAAGTCATTGTTTATTACGTATAAATATGTTTAAATAATAAATTTAAAACTAATTTACTAGTATTATATAAATAATTTTTTATAACATTTTATCAATGATTTACATAGCATTTAATGACTTGTCAATATTTCTAATTATTAAATAATAATCAATAATTATTTTTTACTTAATAATAAATTATATACAATAACATTTTAAATAAGTATATGACAGGAAAAGACATTTTTATATTAAAGTAGTAAATCACAAGTTCTCAAACAAGTACATAAATATTGATAAGTAAATTGTGTCGATGAATATATTGATAAATTAAACATTATTTACAAGAAAGTGTTTTTCGACCTAAAAATATCAAAAATATAAATGATATTTATTTTTTAATAGTGCGCCATTGAAATATATTTAAAAATTACAAAAATACAGATATTAATATTAATTAAGATTTTGTATATTTTTTGAGTTAAGTAAGTAAAAATTAATAGAATAATAAACATGGCTTAATTAATAAGTCAATTGTCTTAAGAAAACTGTAATATAAAAATATTTTTATTAATTCAAACTATATTTGAATTTGAAATTTTGAAATTTACTTAATTCTATAGTTTTAAATTAATAATAAATGCCGGAATACATTTTATTTTCAAAACAAAAATTTTGAATTTAGGCACACTAAATCATGAGACTAATTGCCATGTGCAAATTGTTATAAGGATTAAGGATACAAATTGATAAGAATTATTAACAATTCCCAAGAAATATATATTTCTAATGGAAATTTTCTTGGAGATATATCCTTTGACGTAAATTAGTATTTTGTTTAATGTTGATCTTACCAACTTGGTTATTGTGTTTTGAGTCCTACTTATTACCGTATACCTAATACATTATTTGATTTGATATCAATGCAAAACACTTATAATAAATAATATCAATTGATTCAATAACTTTTATATGAATAATTTTATTTCATATGTGGTGCTTGAATATTGAAAGTATATTCTTATGACTTATAAATAAGTTATCTATTGTGAAGTGGAATAAAGCAAATTACATATTATATATTGTATTTATACTTTAAATTAGAAGTTGTAAAATATATTTAATTTGTAACAAAGTAACTTTTGAAAGAGTTAAAAAAATATTTGACTAAATAAAAAATTCTTATATAAAACTATTGACACAGGTGTATAAAGCAATATATTAATTATTAAATTGATTAGAGCAAGATCATTGTATGAAATGAATTGATATGATATGAAGTAGAATAAAGCGATAAAACATATAAGGGTAACTTAGTACTCATTTGTAAAGTACATTCAAATTCCTATTGGGAACGTTAGGGTCTCATCAGTGGTGCAAACAAACCCACGCTTTGTTATATCAATCAATTGATACTTTAATATTGTATTGTATTATAGTATTGAACTAAATTAGTACTACTAATACTGAATCAGTGAAATGATTCCAGGATTATAGCGCAGACTATGGCAGGTATGAAAGGCTGTGAAAATAAAGATATTATTTTCTAGTCTATAAATACTAGAAATTTGGACTTATGAGTACAATTTAACTTTTTAAAAATCAAATCAATCGTTTGTTTTTATTAGATTAAATTATACATGTATATTGATTTGTAAAATTTAACTTAGAAAATATTAAGTACGGTATACCTAAAAAATTTATCACATTAGTTCAAATACTACACATTTAATCTAATAAAACGTATCGTACTTTATTACTTGGAAATGCTCTTCAACTCATAAATTAAAAAAGTTTATAAAATTTGAGCCGTTTTGACAGATTTGATACTATATACTAGTAATGAAACATCAATTAAATATTAATAAAAAATTTAACATAAAAGAGATGTAATAACATGTAAATAATTTTAATAAGTAAATGTTACAAATATAAATCCAAATAAGAATTTTAAGTATTCTTTATCAATATTATTATTATTTCTATAATATTAGTCTATTTATTAGTTCATTTATACGAGATATTTATATAAAAATTCAAAATTATTTATAGAGTATGAAGAAATCATTAAATTCAATAAAAGTAGAGTCATGTCATTATAATTCATAAAGTTTATTCTGTCATTGAATTCTAAATTAATTGATTCAAAAGTAAAAATAATATTTACCAAACAACAAATTGTATTCTTTGTAAATAAACAATTAGTACAAAACAAGTATATTTTTAAACTTATAAAACGGGAGATCCTCTCAATTATCTGAGGGTTTCATTTCCCACAGATTTTATCAAAATTATGCTCATTTTTAAAGTTTATTTAAAGTTGCAATCTCTTAGCATATCTCAAACAATGAGTCCTATTTTTACCATAAAATCTCACAGAAATGTGTTTTGCTTTTGAAGGGTCTGTCAGTAGATTTGAGGTATCGGTTTTGCACCTAATTATTATACCGTGTATTATATATATTTTGAAATATAGTTTTCAAGGATATATCGCCTAAAAATATATTTCAAAATATATCCCAAAACTAGTATCAATTTAAAACAATTTTAAATGAAGATATGCTTTCATCTAAAAGTCGCTCAATTGAAGGCCTTTAACACAAACTTCTATTTATGTCTCAGAAAAACATAAAAAAGAGTTGATTGACATTCAAGAGGAAAATTGTCTAAAAATAAATCCATAATTCATTCATCAAAGCAAACGAATCGGTGGTCATATCATTAATTAAACCAAATATTTATAAATGTTTCGATAAATGCAGCAAAATATGAAAACAATTTATTATAGGCTTATTAAATGCAATGATATTTACAGTTTGGTCACAACTCTTGAAGTATTTTGTGGATTCAAGTGCTTATGTATGGGTTCGTGGACTTCCTTCTGGGACTAAAACCTTTGTGCCGTTTGACTCGACATCTGATTTATGATTAGAGTATTTTGAGTGCAAACTAATAAACCATAGGATGATTGTTATGGTCATCAAGTGGTTCATTAATTTTAGTGATCACTAAAACAGCCGTAAAGCATGTTTGGAGTCATAGTTTTGTTGTGTTTCTTAATTTACATAAAAAGCAGTAATTTCTAAGACTTTATTCAGGTTTTTGTTGCAAACTTATAGTTTAATGACATAGTGACAGAGGCACTCAAATCTAGTTTTTAGGGTCAAAGTTTCAAATAACGAATAAGTTTTCCCGTACTTTCACTTCAAAGCTGTAATTTCCCATATTTTCAGTTCTTAAGCGCAAATCCCTTTATATGATCGATATGTTAATGAAATATTTTTTAATACAACGATTAAAATGAATTAATGGACATAATTATCTAAAAAATGATTTTAATCAAATTCACATCATAATTAATAAAACTGTATAATAATTTCCCTTGTTTCTCTTGATATAAAAAAACACTTATTTTAGTGGTTCAACATATTATTACACAAATATTGTTAATTTAGTCAAGTATAATTACTTACAGAATACAAAACGTATAAAATTAATTAAAAATTTTCATATCAGATGATGTCTTGAAACTTTCCACCATTTCGGGGGTTTTTATCGCCAAAACAAAAGTACAGAACTTTTAGGACTTATTAAACCCAATGACTTTATATTTGAAGCATTTGTGGCATCACTCGTATTGGCGACAAAATTCCCACTTTTCTTATAATACGAAGAACTGATTTGAAAGATATTATGGAAATAATTACAAAAATTACACCGAAATAAAAAGCATGCCCTATGTCTGCATTAGTTTCGATAGCTATATATGATTCATATCTGGTGTGAGAATTAACTATAATTTGTTGCTATAAATAAATTCCTAACTAAAGGATTATTGAAAAAATAATAAAAGCAAAGAACCGGTCATTAGTTCACTAACACGCGTATAAACAGTACTTTCTCTGAAAGAGTACAACAAAACTTCAAAATAATTAATGATCAAACATATTATACATTTATTATTGGAATTTATTTTAATTACATTTAAGCAAAAAATTGCTCAAATAAAGAGTCATTCATTTTTTCCTTAAGGTGTGCACTGAAAGTGAATTGACTGGCAATGCATTGGACGGGCAGTAGAGGGTTAGCACGAGTGTGGGATACGCTGTGAATACGAGTTCACGAGTATCTCAATGGATGGAAAGTTTGGTTCACGTCTTAGCCTTGGAAACCGACTGCGAGAGTGTCTCTCACTCTCACTGTTAAGCCACTGATTGTTAACCTGTAAGTCATTATAACTTTCTCTGAGATCCAGATTAGAGATGGATATGAGGCCTGTCTGTCAGATTAAGTTCTCCACTATTTCTCGACTAATAAGAGAGAAAT
>CAJPVJ010000850.1:3458-20018 GCA_905397405.1 Oppiella nova
ATTTATATAGATTATCAGTAGATAAAGTACTTTACAAACACAAATATCATTACTATTTTTACATATTTAAAGTAACCTGTAAATGTGAAATTTCTAGACATTTCTATATTGATTTTTAGTAGAGAATTATAGTTTCAAAAATATTCGCGAACTTAACTGATAGAAACTAATCAGATATATTTCTATGAGTTAGTCATTATTTTAGACATAAAAATACTAAAATAAATGCTTTATTTAAAAATTACAGTTTTTATTTTACAATTTTTTGCTTTATATTTCTGACTCACTCTGATGTGTTACTATATTTGTGAGCCAAACATATGAAGGATATTAAAAACGTGTAAACAATTTGACTCTGAGAGTCAAACTTTGAGGAGTCTGATGTATACTGTAGTCTACTCACTATAATCAATGGCATATACTGAATTTTCAACTAGACTTTAGCACTTTTATTAAATTATTATAAATTCTATTCATACAATTTATAAATAATTTCTACATACAATAAATAAAGTAATAAATTATTCAAAATATCTCCTAGAACAGACAAAATCTAATTTCTCTACATAATTATTAATAATGTTTTACGATTAGTTGCTAACTAGTAAAAATACAAAATTTTATATGAAAACTAATGACATTTTACATTGTGTTATAAACTAGGAAAACATATTACTTAAGCAAAAGGGCAGCTCCAGTATCAAGGTGATCGACTTCGGGAGCTCATGCTTCGCACACCAACGGGTCTACACATACATCCAGTCCCGCTTCTATAGGTCGCCCGAGGTTTGTAAACCATTGTTTGCCATCCATTTCCACAATACTTGCACACCATTTGGGTCTTTAGTTTTAATTTTTAATATTTTTCATATAATATAACGGTTTGGCTATCGCTATAACTGCGAAACGAGATAAAACTCCAGCAAATTGTTTGTAATAAATGAGAATATATTGTATGAATATTTTATTAGGTAGTACATACAGAATATATCTATTATTTTTTAGTTTAGTCTATTGTAATAAATCAAATTTATTTATGATTATTATGAGAAATGTATTTCTGTGTACAAACTATAAATTTAATGTGCAGTTAAAATACTATTTTTATTTTAACTATTTATACTCAGAATCAATTTTTATAATAATAATAATTGCAAAATAGTTCAGTATATTTTCTGGATACTGAAAACAGTTATTATAGTAATTATATTGTGTATTAGACAATTGACAGTACTCGTTCAAACAAATGATACAGGGTTAATTAGAAAAGGTTAACTTATATGTTGAGCAAGAATATGATATATAATTCATTAAGATTACAAAACAAGTCAACAAATGGTCTGTAATTTCATTATACGGCAGACCTTTCTCATTGCAGCCTATCGTGTGTCCCAATGGCAATGAATTGAGAGTTTATTTTATGTTTAATTTTTAATAACGTTTTTCTCTTTTATGTTGAATTGCTTTTTGTACTGTATTTTCATTTTCTATTTCACTCCTATCTCTACTGTATATATAAATAAAATAATAATAACTTTTTGTTTGGAGAATTGCTAGCAAAACGTATAGTGTTTCGCGTGAAAAATAGTCTCAAGAAATATACTCTGGATAACAAATAGATCAATACATTTGATAAGATATAGCCGAGAGAGAGAGAGAGGGAGAGAGAGAGAGAGAGAGCATGTAGTGAAAGGGCTATAAGTGTCAAAAAAGATAAAAAGTAGAGTAAAAGTAATGAATCATTTGACCCTTTTCTCAATGGTTTTTGGACTTAATAGTGCACTCAATAATAGCACTCCAATAGTGTATTTCATGAACACAATAGACTTTTTTATAATGAAAGTATTTGTAGAGAAAATCTCACAACACTTAATACGAATGGCATTTGAAAATTGTGTTCAATTTTTTATGTCCACTCATATTATATTGTATATATAAAACTCAATTGTTATTTGTATTAATAGTTTTGTAGTTTTCTTTGGAGATTCGCTATTCAATTGATTTATAGATTTGTGTTTTTTTTGTGTGTAATAATTCTCTGTGTTTAGTATTACTGAAGTGTTTGTATACTAGACAAATAATAACATTTTTGTTAATACTATATGACAGGTCATTCTGGGTCTACCGTATGGCACATCGATAGACGTATGGAGTTTGGGATGTATATTAGCCGAGCTATACACCGGTTATCCCATATTCCCGGGTGAAAATGAGGGTGACCAGCTGCTGTGCATTATGGAGATTATCGGTGAGTAAGCCCCTACCTATCCCTCACTAATTAACATGTTATTAACTAGACCATGGTGCTCTATATTTGATTTAATACACCTTAATGAGCAATTTGTATGCTTATGTTCAGTGATATACGGGTCTAATATAATTTAATTATAGCTTAATTGGTATTTAAAAACAAGGATTTATGGTTTGATAGCCACTTCACCCCCAAACCTCACCCTCACCTCATTTTCATGGGCTATAAAAAATTTATAATAATATACATAACCGTTAACTATTTGATCCAAAATAGATTACTATCCCATTACTTGCAAAAATATAAAATACGGGTTTCTAAGCACACATACCGGCGCTCACTTTGTTGTCTGATTCACACAATTAAATAATTAATTAATATTTAGTTTTATTTTTGTTGTCGTAGAAAATAACATGTTTTAATTAAGTTAATTAATTAGAGTGTCGGACATGTAATCAGATAAAGTATACATAAAAGTTTTGGATTTTTATTTTTACTATTGTATTGTTATTATTATTATTATTGTTGTTATAAATAATGATTTCTTATTTATTAATATACAATGTACCCTCTTTATAACCCTATTGGTTATTCAATATAAAATATGTTATAGTTATTAATGAACACAACATGTTATGAAGTACTGGACTGCAGTTAATTTTCTATATCCTATAGTGTACTGAAAAAATTACACTTTTTCCCACTTATGGACACAACATTTCCCATACATTATATGAAAGTAGTATATCCTCTCAAAATAATCTCGACACAATAGCGTGCATGGGTTTACTGTATATATATTATCAGCACAATTAGTAGTAAACTCCAGGCCCTCTCAGCAAATGCACACAAAAAAATTGTTGGGATATTTCTCACAGGAATTCCTATGCCTTTAATTCCGGAAATATATTTCATGGAGTTTCTTGCTGCTGTTTTTATTACACATATTACTATATTATATAATTCACTTTCGCTACCCGTTTTGTGTATTAATACGAGCATTTCTATATTGAATTGTATTTATTTTTTTCATACTAAACACACACAGAATACTGATGACTAGATTCTACGGGTATATTGAAATACAACATAAGAATTCTTAGGCATAAAATAGTATTTCATTATTTGAGTCAACAATTCGTACGCCAATTCTTTAGGGGTTTTTAATAGTGAATACTAGATATTGTGAATTAAATTATATTTTTTTATTATTATTAAATGATTGCACCGGTGTAATCGTATTAAAAGTATTTCTAAGTTTGTATTCAACATACATTATATAAAATCCTAAGACTTGACTCTAATATTGAGTGATAACACAATAAATTGTCATTCAATTCATTTGAATGAAAACCTAAATATCCGATTAGTGGGACAGACAGACAGTGTATACCCCCTCCATGAGTGAGTGCCGTCTCACCTAAATATCTAAAAAGTCTTAAATACATCGATAATAGGATTGTATGTCATAGACATTAAAATATATGAAAATTGCTTTTTGAATACGAAAAACAATGGGGAGTTGTGTTATGCTAATGGTTGTGCCCTTTATGTGCATATATTCTCGCGTTTATAACGTATTAAAAAGTCATACATTTTCTTATATTATGCATATTCTTGCGATTATTATAGAAATTTGATGACAACTTAACACATGTGCCATAAAAATCATTTCAAGTTTTTTGTTATTTCACACAATATATTGTATGACACCTACTCCGTTGTCTATGAATTATAAATGTAAAATATATTAAAATCTTATCAAATATTAATAACTTTTATATATTTATATATTCAAGACATTATTTTGGTGTAGAAATTACAATTTTCCCACATTTCGTGAATTTAGTTTGTAATTAAATATGGGTTTTTTATTTAAAATATATTACATTTTCTACGGTTTACTATCGATATATTAGCGCTGAATTTGGTTATAGTGTTCAGGTATTAGTCGATAAATAAAAGGATTTAATTAAATGACTGAGACTTTAATGAAAAACTGCTGAGAGATTACTATTTAATTTCCTTTTGTGTAACACTTTATTGAATGCGCGAAATAAATCTCAATATTATATTCACAGACATTCATTACACAACTGCCAGTGATTTATATTAATTTATATAACGGTCCCATTTTATAGGTATATATCTACTTGACATTTTTGGGTATATAAGAAAATACTATTATAATAAATATTATAATAAATGCACCTTTTTATCTCAAATATGTTTAATACATATTTTATTTTGTTTAGTGGAGATAGCTCTTAAAAATCGACTTAAATTTTTTCACATATTATTATAATGTTTAGTTTTTGTTTCAATAAGTATTCAACTATAGGATTGAAGCAGTTTTTTATGTAATATTACAGATGAATAGCGTTTTTAATATGTTTTGCGAATTAAACGGTTTTAAGATTTAATAGCGTTTAAAATGAAAACCCATTTCTTATGTCATGAATGAATGAATGAATAATGAGTTTTTCACTGACAGTCAGTCACACAATAAAACCGTCAGTCATTTGGTTTTGCGAGAGAGAGAGAGAGAGAGAGAGAAATGTATAATAAATAATATATGAGATTAATGTCAATTGAAATTAAAAACTTTTTTAATACACATCTTCCCCGTTAATAGTGTACTCCCGATATTGTAAACCATTTAGATTTGTGAACTAGGTCTGTGTTATAAACGCAATAATATTTAGATTTTTGTATTTATACTGTATTTTATTTTATACCTAATAATATTTTTAATATCTAGTGGTAAATGATTATACAAACAGCATAAAATTTGTAGCATAAAATATTTGTGTATATTGTATTGAGACCTAAGTGTTCATGATAGAAACTTTACATAAAATTAAAACTGATTTAATATACAAATCAAAACCTATTAAACACAAAGACAATAGACTTTTATTGTTGTAAACCAATAATGAAAAAAAGCAAATCATGGGTAGAGTTAATGGCATACAAACACTGCTATTCTGTGTGGATGTGTGCCTAATGTTAACCTATATATCACTGAATAATAATAATACAATAAAATGATTTAAATTTTTTTATGAAATCCCGAATAATGGACATCATTGTAAGCAAAAACACTAATATATATGATATCATTTGGTAGGTACGCCCCCTCTGTCAGTGCTGGAGGCGTCGACCAGACGGCGATTGTTTTTCGGTCAGTATATTATATATCATATATATTTTCTTAAATACAAAACACAATCTACTGTTTAATAACTGTAATTATGTTTATTGAACTATAAATTATTGTTTCGACAAACAATGTAGTGAATCATATCATAGTACCGTATGTTTTGTAATGATAGTTTGCATTGAGTGAATGAGTGTGTAGTACGGTATTAATTATATATTTATATATCTATTACACAAGGAATTACCCTAAATTTGATTTTTTAAAATCTGTAGATATTTGGTTATTTATTTATTTGTTATAGTCTAAAGTTAAGTTTCATATAATGTAATATAACTTATTCAAAATAGTACTCGAAATTCAATTTAATACAAGTATATTATTTTGATTCATGAGAGAGAGAGAGAGAGAGAGATTTATATAAGTTATCTAACACTAGATAGGAATACGATTGCGATGTCGTGAATAGAAAATTAAATTTTTGTCTTTCGCTCGCGAAAACAAGAATAATGGACATCATTGTAAGCAAAAACACTAATATATATGATATCATTTGGTAGGTACGCCCCCTCTGTCAGTGCTGGAGGCGTCGACCAGACGGCGATTGTTTTTCGGTCAGTATATTATATATTATATATATTTTCTTAAATACAAAACACAATCTACTGTTTAATAACTGTAATTATGTTTATTGAACTATAAATTATTGTTTCGACAAACAATGTGGTGAATCATATCATAGTACCGTATGTTTTGTAATGATAGTTTGCATTCAGTGAATGAGTGTGTAGTACGGTATTAATTATATATTTATATATCTATTACACAAGGAATTACCCTAAATTTGATTTTTTTAATCTGTAGATATTTGGTTATTTATTTATTTACTATAGTTTAAAGTTAAGTTTCATATATAACTTATATAACTTATTCAAAATAGTACTCGAAATTCAATTTAATACAAGTATATTATTTTGATTCATGAGAGAGAGAGAGAGAGAGAGAGAGAGAGAGAGAGAGAGAGTATATATATTAAACAATTTTGTGGTTTATATATAAGAAGATTCCATAAATTCTTTAGACATATATATTGAACAACAAATTTATTGTCTGTCACTACTTGTTATAGTTTATGATTTATTACCCAATGTGTGAGCAGAATATCGATAAATACTACACATCCGGAAGTATTTAATCCATTTCATTATAAAATTTCATGTCATATAATAAATTGCATATTAAGTCGAGAGTCAAGCCGTACAATGAATTCCTGTGTGTGTGTCGCGAATGATGACAAGAATTTCTATATAAGTGTGATATATATTAGGAGTGAATTTGTTTTCGCGAGCGAAAGACAAAAATTTAATTTTCTATTCACGACATCGCAATCGTATTCCTATCTAGTGTTAGATAACTTATATAAATCTCTCTCTCTCTCTCTCTCTCTCTCTCTCTCTCTCAACACAATATGTGATAAACAATTTGCTTCTGGAATACAAGTGCGAAAAACCATTTTTCTATGACACAGTGTTATACTATTACTATATTTGTATGAAATAGGAGTTAAAGTAATTCTGTGAACATAGAGGACTGGAAGGGAGAGTGTGAGTGAGTGCACGAGAGAGAGAGAGAGAGAGAGAGACTTAGCTTATTCTGTGACACAAGAATTTTTTGCCATTCACTCATTCAATACACTACTCGCACACGAAATACAGTACCGAAAGGCACATATATTGATCGATACGGTATGTCTGAAAAATCCAGTGTATCTCTCAGATTAAATAATAGATTCTGTATTTGTATTGAATATTTTTAGCGCTACTCTACACACGTATATTCTAAGAATCAATATAAGAATATTCTCTATCTATTTGCTTCTGTCTATATATTTACAGAATATTCTATGCTTTATTGTAGACATACAGTGCCCACCATCAAAAGGCTTGAATACAATTTATTTTATTGAATTTGATATTTAATTTATATTTTTCAAACTAAAACATATAAACTCAAAGTTTTCGCCACTGTTTCAACGAAAGAATTAATAGAAAATTCATGAGAAATCAAGAATTCAATTACATTAATGAGAAAACACAACAAATAAAAAATACTTTTTGAAACCCTATTCTAATTAAATGACATTTTTTTGTAATCTATTCCGAGAATGTTATCCATTTTTATTATTTTTTATTATACTTTGTACATGCTACTTTAATTGCAAATTAATTGAAAAGTTCTATAATTGATATAAAACTATAGGCATGCTAATGTAATATGGCTATGAAAGGCTAATAATAATCTAATAATAATCTTAAAATCTAATAATAATGTTTGACTGATAATTGTATTTCAGATTCAAAAGGAAACCCTCGAAACACGACTAACAGTAAGGGAAAGAAACGCAAACCCGGGTCCAAACCGTTAGGTCAGGCCCTCAACTGCAATGACAACGATTTCGTCGACTTTCTCAGCCGTTGCTTAGAGTAAGTCATCGCTGAATATACGTAAACCATATGGGCTTCAGTCCCACTATTATGTGAATTATTATTAATAATAATTTATTATTTTAAAAAATAGCATCAAATTAGTTATACAATCTTGTATTAAGATTGGTTTGTTTTTAGTATATAAAAGGATCTACATTATTATTTATAAATTATATTATTATATTATATGTTATTATTAAGCAATAATGGTGTTTACCTAGGAATATTATTGCAATTTAATGAGAATCATACATATTTATCTAGCTAAAAATATTATACTAATAGTAATTACAATACATTAATATCATATTACTAATAATATTATTACATATTACGAAGTTAATTATATATATATATAAACTTAAATATTATTTAATAATTCAAACAATATTATTGTGATATTCTTGAACCTAATTACAAATTGATAACTATTTACTGATTAAGATATTTGTATTTATAGGTGGAATCCCATGCATCGGATGACCCCCGACGAGGCCTGTAAGCACGTATGGCTGGCCGGACACTACAACCATATCACTGCGATTAACAACAATCACAACAATATTATGAATAATAAGTTGGAGTCCAATAACCGTAGGACCAGTAGTACTGCCAAATCGATTCAGTCGTTAACGGTTAGGGAAATCGAAACAGGTTTGCATTCATACCGTGTTTTCATGTTTTTTAGGCTACTTTTTAAAGTCGTGAATATATCGTGTAGTCTATTATGCAGTGGACAATAAAGTTTGCATTTCTATAATACAGTATAGGAATAGTTTTTTATTTTAATTTCATTATAATTGAGTTTTTAGTCGTAAATGTAGAGTCGTTTTTTGATAAATAAATTATAATTTAATCATAGCTTTCAGTTAAGTTCACAAACGCATAATTTATAATAGACTTAACTGTATGTTTCACCAGTAGTTTCATTGTTTATAGTGTACACGGAATACACAAATAAGTGCATGATGTTGTGTACACTATAAGCATACTATACAGTATTTATGGTATACGACATATGCATTCAAATGAAATTATAATGAACTCTAAAAATATTTCAACAAATATTTCACAAGTTAGAAAGTATTTTAACAGATATTTTTGTAGACTAATTTTAATTTAAAGGGGTTCATTATAATTTTATTAGACTTAGACTAATTAATATCTAATCACTAACTATATTAAAAATTAATCACAATTGTATTGATAATTGAACCAAGAAAAACAAACAAAAAAAACATGTGATTGATATCTGAGCTTACATATATTTCACTCGGCTTAAGTCTGATTACGGGCGTTTGACTCAAGTCAATGCGGGTTAACTAATACACTAATTGTCCAGAAAAAGCTCGTCCAGTCGGCTATGGGGGTCAGCCCTACCAGAATCATAAGGGCCTCGTCCGACGACTCGCGTATGTCTCTCACCCGTAACTCAATTAATAAATGTGTTGTTAATTAATGAATGAACAGATTTTGTTTGTTTTTGATTAATAAGATGTTAATTAGTGTTTGAATTTGAAATTTTTATGGTATTTAATGTGTGTTTTGTCTGTAATTATAGTGAACCTGAAGCTCACGAACGGGAAGTACAGCCAAAACGGGTCGACACAACACAACCACTCGATCGACGACCCGCTGATGGACCCGAACTCAGCGTTTTTGCCGCCGATTCTGTAGACAATAGACACAAATTCTGTCGACAATTCTGTGTAAAAAAACAAATTCTGTGACAAAAACTACCAAAAAAAATACTGATACACAAGTGACAATTTTTTTTGGACACAATTTTGCGGACATATTTCGTGTAATTTATATATAATTTTTAGTGAAAAAGTGAGATCACATACGGAAACAATATAAAAACGATTGACACAAACAAATTCAAAAGTTTTTTGAGTGTCTTATGTCAGACACAACTCTGTAATATATAAAAATGAAAAAATTAGTTGTTTTTTGTATAAAACACGAGTGAAAAAACACTTGTATAATGAAAAAACACAAAAGCGTTTCGTTTTTCTATGTTGTGATTTCGATTGTTATTTTGAATTCAGTTTTTTATATCAGAATTTCAATGATTAGTCTTATTATATACTGTAATTCAATGAATATATATATATTATATTCTCTATACACGTGCTGTACCTTATTGTGCAAAATACAGTGTAGAGAATTTCTAGTAAGACTTGTATTTTAAAAGTCTTTTAATATGATAATAATATTAATTAATATATTATTTGAATTTATTATTAATAATTCTCATTTTAATGTTTTACGAAAAATTATTTGTCTTTTAAATTAAAACTTTTTTTTTATTTCTTNCTTGTATTTTAAAAGTCTTTTAATATGATAATAATATTAATTAATATATTATTTGAATTTATTATTAATAATTCTCATTTTAATGTTTTACGAAAAATTATTTGTCTTTTAAATTAAAACTTTTTTTTTGTATTTCTTTCTCTCGTTTTGAGTAATAAAATGATTTTAAACATCGAATAAATTGTTTCAAAACTTATTTTAAGATATCTTAGGATATATTTAGCAAAAAATAATTGATGCTAAAATATCAGGTTAAAAAATAAAATTTTAAAATAATACAATAATCTGAACTAGTTAACCTTATATTTACTAATGTTATAAAGCATATTAAATTAAATAAATTTCCAAACTATTAGGTATGTAATAAATTTGTTCAAAATTTGTATAAAATTATCGCAAACTTAATAATTTGTTTGTTTCCATGCAAATTAAGTTTCAAATAAATTTCCACACTATAATAAATTTATTTAAACTTGTATAAAATTAATATCATGGTAATATAATTGACTTACTGGTTTCAAATCACAGTGTATTATATTCTCTTTATACAGTAGTTTCAAACACTGTACCATTGAGTGCGCAAACTTTCTGATGAGGTTTATGCTGAAACCCTGGTAATTATTCTTCTTGATTAACTCGTATAGGTTGACCCTAAAGTCGTGGCAAACAATCGTAATTTGATTATAATGTAAACAATTTATGATAATCGTGGTGATAAGTGTTATCATTATTTGGAGCATTAAATGTAAATATACTGCTAATCCTAATGTAGTGTAATGTGATATTCTGCTAAATTCTGCACTCATTTACACGAATGTGAATGCACTGGAAATGTAGCTAAATATTTAAATTGAAATAACTATCTATGTAAAATATATTTAACGTATTTACTACTAAACTAATTGTATGAAATTTAATTATCAAGTTAATATAGGATTATGTTATTAACTTAATAATATAGGCTTTAAAATTAAAGTTTATTAATTAATGTGAGTTAAAAGTTTACAGAATAATAACTTTTGTTTAATAATATATAGATTCTGTAGAAATTTTATTTAGTTTTACAATTTATGCTCAATTCTAGACAAATATTTATTTAAGTAGGCGACTTGTTTATAAATTCAATTAAATTCTGAATGCATAAATATTAATTAAAATTCTGTGAATTCTTTAATATAATTAATATACAGAGTAAACACGTGTATCATATTCCTAGTATCGTATATAAGGTCACGTGTACTCGACTTAGGACTGCTCATACAAATATTACGTATGAATATTCTCTTATATAAGAATATTCTGTTTCAAGGGATAATAACATGGATATTCACCCCAGTAGCTCAAATGTGATGCACAGGTGGTTACGAAAGTAGAAATAGTCCAACATATGGATCACGTTGTGGTGGCAGTCCTTATCACGTTTGGTGATGTGCTCCAGTATTTTCACCTCGACAAGTGCTTGCTGATGGAACCTACATAGATCGCAAAATACAATAATACCAGGATTATATTTCCAATTTGCATTTTCAATTATAGATTCAAGTTTAATGTTCATATCTATTTCGTAATACCCTTGAATTTAATGTATATGTACGGGCTATTTATAGTAGTTTACTTTTATTCATGTATATTTATTTATGTATTACTACTAGTAGTAGTAAATTATTCTGTACTCAAGAATACAGGTATATGCCATTAATATTGTGTACATAATATTTATTTTATTTAAGTCCTACATTAAAATATATTACTGTAATGTTTATTATAGCGATTGTACACGGATTAAAAACTTATAAAAATAAATCAAACATTTATATAAGTAATAATAATCTCGTTTAATGCTAGTTTTATATTAGTTTAAGTGTGTGATATTTATAGTATATATGGATTATGCTATATTACAAAACTCTATTAAAATATATCAATTGATTTGTTTGTATTATTTATCAATTTTAATGATTTAAATCATGCATTTTGATGTCAATGAAATAAAACAAAGTTTTATGAAAAATCATTTTCAATTAATTTCAAATAGAGATAAAGCGAGAGAAAGGGAGGGCACGGGTATGTGTGCCGGTGATCGAGATTAATTAATATATTTGTATTTATTTTATACATATTACAAAAGTCGAGCCAATTTATACAAATATTATATGAAATAGCGATTAATGTTTTATAATACTATTATGTAAGTGTACACAAAAAAAGTAAATGATTTATTATATTCATTTCAATTGAATAGCAAACAAAATATAGTGAATCCATTTTATCGCCAAAATTGATTGCATTTTATTATAATGGCTATAAAAATCATACTGAAGTTTTTTTTAAATCTTATACTTTATTTATTTTTGGTTTTGTTTTGTTTTATAAATTATTTGTTTTATTTATTATTACACAACATTTTTCACCAATGAACTCTGATATTTTCGCAAATATTATACAATATTAACAATACTGTCAGTGAATTATAAAAAGTCCACAAAATTAAGAAAAACTATTTTTTATAATCATTATTAATTACTGTATGTCTCCTGACTATCAACTTTTATTTGTGAATTAAATAAATAGTTTTAAAAAATCAAATGATTTATTCAGAGATTTAAATTAAAATATTTTGTTGATATAGCTGGGAAGGGTAGTTTACACACAATTGCTAAGTAATTTAATTAATAACAAGTTTAATCCATACTAATCCATATAAATAATTCATAAATAATTTTTTAGATCAAAATCCTCTGACTTTTCGTGAAACTTATTTTGCATACATAACCCCATAATCAATATATTTATGATTATTATTGATTTTTTTGTGCAAAAATTTTCTAAAGGCTTAATGTAACGCATAAATCGATACGAAAAACATATATTTTGTAAGAAATCAAATCAAATCAAGAAATCATATGTTTTATTGAGTAAAACACATGTAATTCAATCGGGAAACACAAATGGGTTACGCTATCGACGATTGAAATATATATACATTTCTTAGAAATACATCGGAATTAATACAAAATTCAATTGATGTTTTTGTGCATGTACAAAAAGCTCAATAAATAAAATATTTATTCTTAATAATTATATATATAATAATTGTATGAAATAAATGCGAGTCACATATAAAAGTAAGAGAAAATATAATACGAAAAGCCATTTATTATGCCTTTTTTGTGTGTCGATAGCTATACCGATAGTCGTAATAATAAAATCGTTATATAACTCACAAAACGAATCAAAAAATAAATAAAAAAGCCTTTAATTTGTTGCGAATATAATGCACTTTTATAGTGAAATGCATTTATTTAGTTCACTATAACTGGCATAAAGTGTTTGAATACATATATTATATAAGAATTACTAAATAAAAAACAAATATAAACACAACAACTGCTGACATATATTTCGCATTTCATAGAAAAGTGTGTATTTTTATTCAGTCTCTCTCTCTCTCTCTCTCTCTCTCTCTCTCTCTAACTTACTCACTCACTCACTCACTCACTCGCTGTTTATAATCACGTTTTATTCACAGTAAGAGAGAGAGAGAGAGAGAGAGAGAGAGAGAATACAAGTTTTTAATATGCAATTTAATGGCATTAAATATGAGGTCAATGGGATAGGGATATACAACATGTTTCACATACACATTGCTCCCCATTGTGTGCAATGTGTGGGAAGGGATGCCTTTAAAATCATACTGAATAAATAATATTTGAATTCAATTCAACAAATTCTTATCAGCTCTCTCTCTCTCTCTCTCTCTCTCTCATTTGGGAATCACTTATTGTTTAAGTTCTTGTGTTTAATATAATAAATAACTTGTAATACAAACGAAACGCTTCTGTAGTTTATTATACAAAATAATTAATGGGATTATAATTAATATATGTTTCTCTCCCTAACACTAATTCATATATTTATTAATTAGAAAAAATGAAATATATTTTTTCATTTCCCTAAACGACAAACACAACAAAAATCTCGCAAAAACTTTATCAATAAATCAATTTTCATAGACTGAGAGAAATTAGAAAAATTTTCTAAACTTTTCTTTCATTAATAATCTGAAAGTTTTGTCTCAATTAGTTTTTTAAATTAAAAAACGCTGAACAAACTTATTTAAAAAACTTTTTCTATAATGACACTTGAATTTAATTTATTTGAACCAGAAAACTTATTAGTTTTATATTAGAGATAATTATTAACTTTTTTTTGCCCACAGAAAGGAGGCTAATATTGTGGCAAAACTTGTAGTGAAAAAAAAGTTTTTTAAATTAAAAATCTTTATTTTGTTTCACAAATTATTTATATTATACGCTAAAAATCCCAAAAATAGATTGAGTTTATTGCTTACGAGTAAAAAGAAAATTATTTTTCAAAAAACACTGTATTAACTAATTAAGTTTAACTAAACTTTTCATTATTAGATTCACATATAAATACAATAACCTCTCGTTATAGTGAAGCTAATTATATACTACATACAAACATTTCATTAACTTTAAAATGTGGAGTAAATCAACGTTTTAAACTAAAAATTATTTTCACGCATTAAATGTTAATTATAGTTAATGTTAATAATGTAATGTCTAGTTATTTATAGTAAACATGTAAAATAAATAATATATTCAATAAATCGCTACTTAATTGAGATATTTATACTAAAATATTATAATTACTATTTTTTCAATATATTTTATTTAAATTATATCAATGTTAAGTCATGCCTGATGTGCAATATAGCCAGGGTTAAACTGTACGACAAAGTGCTCCCAAATCACTTGACTCTTAAATAACTTCAAAACACTTTGAAATTTTTAAAAACTCATTCAAACAAAAAGCATATTTTGACACAAATTTAAAGTTCTCTATGAAATGCAAAATAAACTTTTTTCTCATCACTAAAAGCTCTCTCTCTCTCTCTCTCTCTCTCTCCCTAATAATAAAACTACTCTTCTTTCACAAAAGTAACAAAAAATCTATTTTTAAAACTTTTATTAGTTGAGTGCTATGAATACCTGTCCCCTTTTCCCTTAAACATCGCTAACACATACATATCATAGACAACAACCCATCACAACAACTAAACTGAAAAAAATCCAAATAATAATAATAAACAAAAAGGACATTAATTTAGGCAATTCAGTGCGTTTATTACACTATATTTTAATGTTTAGTGCTATAATACTCATGTACTAAACATATAAACATAAAAAAATATTATATCATATCACTATAAAATTTATATTATAAAACCACTCATTATTATAAAGTAGTAAAAACGGCTATAATATTACACTAGCGGTTGAGTCTCGTTATAGTAAAGCGCTATAAATAGTGTACAATAAATAAAATGACATAATTCCCCCTAACAAATTATTTATAAAAATTATTACACATATTTCTAACTGCATAATAGCCTATTCAGTAGTTTTATATATTTTTTGCCAATACTGTATATTTTGTTTAATGTACTCTAAAAACATACGGTAGTTATTATTTATGTTTATTTATTAATACCAAAAAATCAATTTCAAACATCTAAATATAATGTTTCTAAATATATATATGCAATAAAAATGTGTATATATATTACTATTTTATTATGCAATATATATATATAACTGACCTTTTCTTATTCCTGATGATTTTGAGGGCCACCTCCTGATTGGTCTTATGGTCGAGCGCACGGATCACTTGTCCAAAGCTGCCTTTCCCAATCACCTCCAGTATCTCGTACCGGTATGATATGTGGTCGTGAAGCACCTGTAGTTGTGGGGATTGATAAAAATATAATTATACGGTTATAGCTAATCATTACACATTACAATGCAATCGATATTATCTAAACACACATATTATTAGACAATCGGTGATGACTCGAGGGATATATACGGCTAAAAAATGTGTCCTTAATGTGCTAAAACAAATAGATAACCTGTCTTATAATTTTGCAAACAGGGCCAATCTATGTCATATTTGCAAAATTAAGTCTAATATTAAAATTTAATTGTTCACTACCAAGCCTACGGTGAGGTTATTGCCCAATGTACAACTTTATATACAGTATATAATTGAATATATTACTTTCAAGTCATGTATGATTTAATTATTAATTAAAAAGCCATTTATTTTTAGTTCTCAATGTTTTAATTAAAATGACAGACAAGTGTAATAACATTATCTAATAATAACCATGTATCAAATCAGTACATAGTATTCATTACAACCGATGATTACATGGTGTACTCGGGGTAATGATATTCATTAACACATTGAAAAAATATATATAATGTATATAAATATAACCACCGATTCGTATGAGTGAGAGTTTGAAACACTTTTTG
>CAJPVJ010000851.1:0-20017 GCA_905397405.1 Oppiella nova
CCCCGTTATCTCTGATAACATCTACTGCTTATCATATATGTGTTGATATGGTATGACATCAGACACTCTCAATACGCCTGTCCACGCAATATATGCGCCGCACATCTCTCATCCCAACTCCCCCTCAGACTCCCCCGAAAGCGTTTAGCACTGGTATGTCGGGTATGTCTGGGGGACTACATTAGAGAGACAACCCTTTGCCACCCCCTCTAATAGTCTAGTTTAATGTCAAACGTCATTAATTGTCAAATAGCAAGGCGATTTGTCGAGATAACTGAAATTCCTAGTCCACCAGTATAGCTGGTTTAGTTGGTGAGCATCCCAGTCCCCTGTATTGCACATACCTACTCTAATCGCACTGTGCGCGTATATTTCTACGATAGTGTGCTGGCTATAAATTGCAATACAGTTCTCACTTATAAGGCATTCAATATTCATTCATTCACTGATTGTCTGAATAATTGGCACAAAAAGCTATATTTATTTTAAAAGCCTTTTTTCAATCAAGTCTTCAGACCTAATCCAGTGATGACTTCCAATTCATTCTGCGAGTTCTTCGAGGGCACCGAAAAGCTGATGGAGATCTGGTTTGACAAATACCAGGACAACCCCAACGACTGCGACCTGAGACACATCCAGAGGTATGGTTTGTCTCATATATCTATAATTTAATATTTCGTATTTGATGTCATTTGCGATGCCATAACCCTATCCATTATAACTGGTTTTATACCACAAATACTACTGACCCCTCTGTATATTGAATTCCTGTTCCTTATAGCCTCACATAAACCTCCAGTTCCCTTATATTAATAGATCTCATATTTAAAATAATTGTTTTTGTAATTCTGTATATTTATAAAATGTATCCACGAATCGATAAATTCTGTGTATATATTATTTAAATATAAATATACTGTATATTAGTAAGGAATACACGTATAGACAAAAGAATACTGTATTTACATCCAGTTCCCCTAAATAAGGTGTTTATTTAAGTCTACATATTAATGCCACAATGATAGACATACCATGTACAAAGTATTATGCATTTTTGTGAATATTTCAATAACATGTTAAGTGGGAATAGATTTTGGTGTCGATTCTGTCTATGCTATACACTATAGATTGCATATTAGGTATAAAATACATGTTTTTTAGCATTGAATTAATTCTCAATAAAATATTATCTCTGAAAATCTGTCGAAGAATTTTTCGGTATAAAGATATGCAAACATTTTATTAAATAGTTTTGTGCACATATTCAATGAATGTGCGGTAAATCAAGGGTCGAGACATTGAATTAAGAATAGAGAGAGAGAGAGAGAGAGAGAGAGAGAGAGAGAACCTGAAGGCCAATCGATTGGTTTAGCGTTAGATCCCTTTCCCCTCAATTTAGACTAACTGTGCTCTCAAATATCTCTTGTATACAATGTGTACCGAGTATTTGTAGACTATAAACAGTTTTAGATATATTTATCTCATTTTTCTGCTAAAATTATGTCGAAATAGAAAAACTCGTTGTTTTTCACTGAAACTCATTATATATTTGGCACTCGTTTTACCAGTCATTTAGGTATTGAATAGCGATTTAGCAGTAAAAACACTTTCCATGCATTTATTATATTGATTATTTGCTTTCGTAGTTATGTATCAAATTATGTATAACCAATAATTTACATTATGGTTTATGGTTTACCTGTTTTTCATGCTATCAATGCGTGATTCCCGCGATATATGAGATATTAGTATTTAATTTAAAATAGATTTATGTTTCAATAGAGAGAGAGAGAGAGAGGTCTGTTTAATGTTGTGTTATAAAAAGTTTGACATTTAAGATACAAAAAATTGGCACAAAATATATATTAAAAATTTCCATTTTATACATACTCTCTCTCTCTCTCTCTCTCTCTCTCACTCTCTCACTCAAACATTTGCAGATCACCCATACCTATGACATAACGACAACTTTATTCCCGTTTTTCAATAAGATTTCAATCTTTCATTCACTTCAAGAGGAATTCAATTGAATTTCATATCATTTTCACTGCAAAAGACTTTCTGTTTATTTTCACTCAACTTTCAAAACATTTGAGACAAAGAATATATTTTGTACTTAATATTGCAATTAAAAAGATATATTAGTCGTGAGAATTACAATTTGTATCACAAGTTAAATATATTTTAATTCATTGTCACTTTTGTTTCAATACCTTATGTTTAGATAAATATTTTCATTATAAGATTATTAACCCTTTTATTTGTATGGCTTATGCCATAATTCATAACATAATAATTAATATGATTTATAATAGTTTTTGTAGATAAGAAATACACATAATTTAATTTTATTAATAAGCAGTTAATTGCGAGACTTTGATAAGAGATTTATGTACTTAAAGGGATATATTTATAACAAATTTTGATTGACAGATCACGATTACATAAGCCTTTGACTAATCAAAGGGTTTAAAATTGCGTTTAAATAAACTGTAGTTTACATTATGAGGACGTCTGTATAATCAATACATCAGTTCATATAAACCGATTCAATTCAGACTTAAAAAGTTTTATTATCTCATAATAAACGGATTTTGAAGACACTATGAAATGTGTTTTAAATTCAATTCCTGATTCTCTCTCTCTTTCTTTCTCTCTCTCTCTCTCTATTGAAACATAAATCTATTTTAAATTAAATACTAATATCTCATATATCGCGGGAATCACGCATTAAGCATAGACAGAATCGACACCAAAATCTATTCCCACTTAACATGTTATTGAAATATTCACAAATACTTTCCGCACAAACACTTCAATTGAATTGAGTTTCGCTCTTAAGTACTGTATTGTCTGATATGTCTGTGCAATCATACAATCATTTCACACACAAACCATACAGGCACAATTTACACATTAATGAAAAGTCTTATGATTTATTACACTACCCGTCCACTGATTGTCTTGATTATACCGCAAAATTGATTTCAAATACACTTTTGCACTAAAAAGGATTGAGTTGTAGGCAAACATACAGTATTATGCAATGAATGTCTCATTCATTTGACGCGTGAATTGAATTATAACTTATCTGAACATTCAATTTAAGAGTACTTTATATGACTGATTTGGTAATCAATTAACAAATTTTCAATGATTAGCGAAAAGTTTTTTATGACGAAAAACCAGTCATTCCTTGATTAATAACACTTATTGTGAAATGTTTATGAAAAGTATACTAAATATTATTGAATCGCTTTTTGCGCTATCATTCATTTTATTTATTAATCATAATAAATGTCTAATAATAAGTCTATTAATTATAGATTTTATTAAAATTTTTCATTTACATCCAATTCCCCTATTCTAGGAGCGCGTGGGACACCTTGTTAAGTTTCGTGAACTGCAAAATCATATCATTTAAACGCAACGAGCACATGGATGCATATGTCTTGAGGTAATTATCTCTATACCGGTGCCCTGGGGTAGGGGGATCACCCGTTTTATACCGCACTCTTAGTAGTATATTACCAAGTGATTTTAGTACACAATTTTAAAAACAAATTAATTTTAACCAAAAACAATTACACATTATGTAAAATATATTGCATTTAAATTATACATTTGTTGGTTTTTGTGTTGAATTTAATAATAATATTTAATAATATAATTATTAACTATTGACCGGTAGGTACGGGTAAGGTATCGCATGCACTTAAGTATGTAATAAACTACTGGTTTGACATACCTTTCCCGCCGCAGTAGTGTCTACTGCTTAGTTGATTGTAAACGTTTGGCACAAAAGTACCAGTATATATTTTTGGAAGTTATTATAAATATTATAATTTTATGAACGGAATGCCCATATCCAAGGGGTAGGCCGAGGGGGTGTCAGGTATGTGGAGGTATGTGTGCCAAAGCCGGTACAACAACTGGGGGTATATTTGCTGCCGCGCTGTGAAGGGGTGGACGAATTGGGGTGAAAGACAATTGCTATTTGTTTTTTGTTATGACAAAAGTCTTTGTTACAGCCGTTGCCGCCGATCTCCCGGTGCCGACTCGACCACTACTCAAACTCCATGGCCTCCTATGAGACCAACTCTCGATTGTGTGCCTTATTCTGTGTGCCATTTAGTGGCCAATTGAGACACAAATCAGTGGGTATTATATGACTATAATATATAAGAAACTCATTTACAACACAAATCAATAGCTAAATGAGTGGTTATTCCTAATCATGTAATTATATATCACTATAATTACCATTTTGATTGACTTGTAGTCATAACACTGTTGTGAACAGAACTTTGGGGAGACATTCATGTGTGTCGACTTTATGATCCTGGTTCATTTCTTGAATACATTTCGTTTTGTCCGGGCTATTT
Source organism: Oppiella nova (assembly GCA_905397405.1). Lineage (NCBI taxonomy): Eukaryota > Metazoa > Arthropoda > Arachnida > Sarcoptiformes > Oppiidae > Oppiella > Oppiella nova. The sequence continues at coordinate 4,386 of CAJPVJ010000851.1, forward strand.
GTGCCCGGACTGTTTGTGTCAGAATTATGTTTTGCTGGCTTTTTCTAACTAATTCTGACAAAACAAGTGCTGAATATTCTGTCGAGAATTTCACTTTTTTTTTTATTTTACTTCATTTGTCTCTTTTCCTAACTATTTATCACTTTTGACTAATTATTCATTATTTAAACCAAAGATGTGTGATCAGGGTATTCTAAAAATAGCCCAGATAGCCTTGTTTTTATATATTTTAGTAGCATTCATATGTAAACACTAAGTTTTTTATGTACTAAAGTATAAATACCATTAAATAACTTTATTTTCATCAATGTATAAACTCCAGTCCCTATCAACACATCTTTGAGTTTGTTGTCAATATTTGTCGAATATTTCCTAAAACTTGATTATTTTGTTTGTATTTTCTATTCATTAGAGTTTGCACTATTCTAAACATTTTATTTTTATTGTCAATAAATTATTAATCGAGATATAACTTGAAGTAACATATTCTGTATATTTAGTACCACTTCTTATCATAACTTCCGTACTGTTTCTCTGTCGCTATGTTTGTCATAAAAAAATCTTTTATAATAATTATGAAATTCTGTGTAATTTTCCATTAATACTAAAACTCTGATAAACACTCAAATGCTTTTAATGTTGAATATTTTCCTAAAACTTTGAATTCACTAAACTTTCACTTAATTTTTCCATAACTCTATCACTCGTTTGAATCACATTTACTTTTATATGAATTTCATTACTCTATTTAAAACACGAAAATATGTTTTTCGTTTCAACTTATTATTTACGAATATTTTTTATTTTACACTATATTTTATAATAATTATTTATTTAAAAACTATTGGTGTCATCCCCACGGTTTAAAGCCAGTACAATATCAATTCAAAATTAGTATTATAATTAATACTAGTTATCAGGGACAATTATATAGCTTATGTTAGAGTTACAAATATAACAGAAATTTGAGATACAATTTACAATAACTTGATATTATATATAACAGTTATAAGTTAGCAATGATCAGAGTTAGTTTATCGGTTAGGTGCCAAGGTGCTGGCACGTAGAGGTACTGGTGGGGCTGTCACTTGTGGACCGCACCGGTATGTGCGGGGGCACCCAAGTGTGCAGTCTTTTACTGGCCCTACGGTTGACGGCCATTGATATTATCAATGAAAACAATGATTAAAGAAAACATTTGTTGTCTCAAATTTTTAATTCATTTATATTTCTATTTGATTGTATTTACGATTGGCTATCTGTGTGGGGAATGGTATGCAGTGAGAGCTCTCTGTTTGTCTCAAAAAACCGTATTATCATTAAGACGTGCGGTTCGACTACTCTATTGCGATGTCTGGAACCGCTTCTCTATCTCGTCAAACAAGTGGCAGGTTTTGATGAAGTGGTGGTAAGTGTGCTCTCAAGCTTAGCCCTTCCTCCCGGTGCTAATCATCGCTCATTTGTTGTGTCCAAAGGATATCTTCTATTCGCGTAAGAATTTCATGAGACCTGAACTCCAGGACGGCTCGCACCGGACCTTCGAGAACGAGGTCGAGGCTCTCGATAATCTATTTGAAGGTTTGTCTCACTTTTTGCACTAATAGCAAGGGAACGGTAGTTTAAATTTATGGGTATCTCATTATCACTCATTTACAATAAACTTGAGTTGAAAATAGTTTTCAAATATTTCAAATAAATCTCAACTAATATTTGACAATTTTCCCTAAACTCCCGGTGCAGACGGCGCCGCCTACTGCATGGGCCGCATGAACAGCGACTGCTGGTACTTATATACGCTAAACTCGCCGTTAATTGAGTCCAAGTCCTTCAAACAAACACCGGACCAGACGTTTGAGATAATTATGCAGAACTTGGACCACAAAGTGATGAATATCTTCACGCGAGCCGTGTCCTCGTCGGGCAAAGAGGCGACACAGAAGTCGGGTATCGATAAACTGTTGCCCGGAATGACAATCGATGACTTCCTGTTCGACCCGTGCGGGTACTCCATGAATGGACTCATTAAAGGGGTATTTGTTTTTGGATTCAATCGTTTAGAACATAGATTTCAATGCAGTTTTCATGCATTGATTGATGTATTCAATGAACTCAACGTACAGTACAAGTGAACTCATTGTAAGTTTGTTTGTGTATTGATAGGGATATTACGTGACAATTCACATAACACCTGAACCCCACTGTTCGTACGTGTCGTTCGAGACTAACTGTCCCCACACGGCATACCCGGATCTCGTCAACCGTTTGCTGAAAGTGTTTATTCCGGGAAAGTTTCTGATGACTATCTGCGCCAATGAGGTATGCCTACAAACTTCAAGAATATTCTGTATTCTGAACGTAACTCTGAACACAACATTGATGTCAATACAGTTGTCGACGTCGTTCAACGCCCACAAGGAGTTCCGAGACGTGGAGTTCCAGGGGTTCGACCGCAAAGAGCTACAGGTGTGCCGATTCAAGAACTACGACATCACATACGGACTGTACGCCAAACCCAACAGCTGAGGCCTACTGTACCGCCTGTGCGGACACACCCCTGGACACGGCCTCACATCCCATTCCCATACAATGCACACAAATAAACACTTCCAACAAAACCACTATTACTTCAAATACATTACTATTATATTATTATTACTGATCGACAAGTCGTGCGACTGTTATCTAATCTATTTTAAGCTTTCCTTATATTCATTGCAATTATTTTGGGGTAGAATTTCTTAGTAACTCCCGATCCCAGAGCACCGGTAGCTCTGGTTTTGGGACTTAATCTTAATGACGATTTATGATGTCGTCTGAAAACCTCCTGTTTTTGAAGGCGAAAAGGGTTTTAAAGCAGTCTGTCGTGTCGTTTGACAAACAAAAGTGGGTTTTATTGTCTATTCAATTGTTTTAACGGATTGTTTGAGATTTTAATGAAACGAATGTTTTTAATACCACTTTCCTATGGGACAGACAGTCTGCTTAACACTCAAAGCACTCGTACGTAAGGGACGGTACCGACGGTTAATGGGTTTTACGGCTATTAACACAATATATTTTTAAATCTCATTTCTCTCTTAATAATGAATTGTTGGTTATAATGAATATTTAAAATTTATTGTCATTTTATATTTAAATATATATTTAATTAAATCCCATAAAAATGATAACTATTTTTGTGTCCAGAAAGTACAGGCAATACATTATAAACACTGCAATCAATAGATTGTAAAAATTATTTTTTCTTTGAATCAATAAAAATTACTTTTAAAACCAATTAAATGCTTATAAAATAAACTTTATTTTGTAAACACCAGTGCCCACCACTCCCTACCCACCCGACACTCAAATCAATTGAACGAAAAGCAGTGTTTAATAAAGAAATTTATTTAACGCTTAAAAATGAAATCTCAAAACAAAATCCTATTTCTATAATAATTTATAAAAACAATAATTGAATCCAAAAATGAAATCTCAATTGAGTTGTGATTCACAAAATAAACTAATTTATAAATGCGTTCATTATTTATACACTAAATAACAACTACTTGCGCTCTAGAGCGTCGGCGATGTCTATGATATTCAACGCTTGTAATAGGAGGGGCCGGTCGATCATTTGGCCCTCGAATACAAAGGCTCCCTTTCCCTCGCTCTGGGATTTCTTATACTCGTCCACTAGCCTCCGGGCCCAACGGCGATGTCTATGATATTCAACGCTTGTAATAGGAGGGGCCGGTCGATCATTTGGCCCTCGAATACAAAGGCTCCCTTTCCCTCGCTCTGGGATTTCTTATACTCGTCCACTAGCCTCCGGGCCCACTCTACTCGCTCTGGTGGAGGGCTAAACGCCTCCTGAATGACGGGAACTTGTGTCGGATGTATGGCCTGTTTGCCGCTGAAGCCCATGTTGGCCCCCTCTAGTGACTGGGCTCTCAGGCCCTCAATATCTACCGGTGCCGGCGATATATAGTTAAGAATAGGTCTTAAGTATTTGGTTTTCATTTGCCATACCTTTGAAGTCGATGTACACGACATCAATGGCCTGTAAGTCAAACGCTTTGGCTGTTAGGACCACCTGTTGGCGGGCCAGTAGGGTCTCGGAAGCGCCGGCAGTTCTGGTCGCGCCTTATGAGGGGAGAGAAGGGGTTAATGAGTGACATATAAGTCGTGTCTTAAGGCATACCAATGGAGGCGCAGAAGTCGTCGGAACCGAAGACAATGCCCTCCAATGAGAACAAATGAAATTCAGACAATTCGATGGCGTGTTGTATGACATCCCGAAGATTGAGTAACCCTTTGGCGCTCTCAACGTATGTCAATAGATGTAAGTCTTTATTAGTCTTCCGTTTGCCCATCGCTTTGACCAGTTTTTCGGCGAACTGTGGGATCAGATAATCGACAATCAAATTATCCACTCATTAGTGAGTTCATCATATTGTGTACCGAATCCAAGTGCTCTCGAGTCTCCACTTTCGGCAAAAGTATAGTTTTTGGTAACTTTTCTCCGGAGAGCACGACTTGGACCAGGAGAAGCCGGTTTGGCGACAGATAACTCAACTAGGCTTGCCGCGTGAGTGAAGCCGGTTTCCGTTGGCAAACCTAGCGAAGGTCATATCAAACAGCGCGGAGTCGGATGTTCTGTACATTCAATGTGTCAGTCATGAAAGTGGAGGAATGGGTCCAGTAATAAAGAGTCCAAAGAGACAGTAATAAGACAATGAAAGGCCACAGAATCTAAACATCAGTTCCAGTGATACCTTCTTATTGGCGGCCACTCCGTCTTCGCAATCGAGAACTACTGTATCGACTGAACCGCAAATTGTGGACAATTTGGCGATTTTTCGGTCATCACTTCCGGGACAGTAGAGGAGTGCCCGTCGCGGACGGATATACTGTCTCTGCAACGACTCATTGATGTCTTGTTGTGGTGTCGATGCCGGCTGCGAATCGATCGGCGGTTTGTTCTCCTCCTTCGACGACCTCACCATCGATTGAGATAATTGTCGCCCATTTGCGACACTTTTACCACAAAAACGGTTTAATAATGTCCGCGAAGTCATCCGCTGAAGACATTGTCGACCGATTGTCGGTAACATTATGTCGGTTGTTGTCGATGTCCTCTTAGTTATCAATGGATTGGATGTTAAGAACCGTTTTCAATGATGTCTGCCTCACGAAGAAGTGGTAAATGAAGTGATAATCAAATGATAAGTCATTTACTGTTTGTCACGGCTTTCAAACGCATTGTAAACATTGCATAATACATGCATACGATAAATGCGTGCCTTTTTATATAAAACAAATAATGCATATGAAATGCTTTAGTATTAGTACAAAAAGTACCTAAACTGTGGGCAATGCATTAAAAATACCGGATTTGTCAAATTTAAGTCTTATTTTAGTTAAATAAACTTCTGTTGAAATCTAATCCAGTTATTGATTTCATAACACGAGTAAATAATTCAATAAAACATTAACCCCTATAGCCCGGTGCTCACACAACAGCGCCTACACTCAGGCCAAACATATTCATGAGAATAAAGCAAACAATTTTAAAAACAAAACTTTTATTACAATTTCAAGTCATAAAAAGTTTGAGAAATAATTAATAGTTAAATCCATATTATATTTAATTAAATAAAATAATTAAAGCGAATGAATCTTTCGGACAATTAATTCGTGTGCGGAAAGGGAGGAGTGGGGGAAAGGGAGCAAAAGTAGAAGTGGTTTCAGAAAATACAATATAACTAAACATACATTAGTTTTCCAGTAATTTATAATAAGTTTCACTAAAAAACACTTTTTATTTGTTCTCATTATTATTGTGGGACCGGAAACCCGGGGTTCGGCGGATACCGGGGCCTATTGGTGCCCACACCGCGCGAGTATGGATTCATTCCTCCGGGCATCGGACCGGACATAAGAGTAGGTGGGGGTCCGGGCATTGAGCCGCCCATCGACATCGAGGGCGGCGGCGGTCCACCCATACCTCCCGGGTAGGGGCCGGCCATCGACTGTTGCGGTGGTTGTTGTGAAGGCATCTGCTGTTGGTATTGTTGTTGTTGTTGTTGTTGCTGCTGCTGTTGAGAGACTGGAGGTTGTGGTCCACCGCCGTAACCGTGTATAGGACTCGGTTGGCCGTAACCAGATTGTGGAGGTCCACCCGGGCCTCCAGGTGTGGGTCCCGTTGGGGCCATCGATGTGGGCGGCGGTCCACTCATCTGAGGGAACATCGATTGAGGCGGTGGTCCTCCCGGGCCTCCTAACTGTCCAGACGGTGGCGGCGCTCCAAACTGTCCCGGGGGTCGACCGGCCGGTGGCGGCGCTCCAAACGGCTGGTTGGGTGGGCCCTGAGGTCCACCAAATCCGGACATAGATTGCGGTTGAGATGGGGGTCCACCGGGATATCCACCGCCAATGCCCTGAGAAGTCGGTGGCGGCGGTCCTAACGGACTGGACTGTGGGTTCTGTAGTGGCAAACCTCCGGGTCCTCCCGGGAGGCCTGGATTCTGGCGATTAGGCGGCGGAAACTGACCCGGATATGGTTGCGCCTGCACTTCGAAACGGGCCGGCGGTTGGGGCTGCTGTGGGAACCCCTGTCCACCCATCAGTTGATTGCCGTACGACTGCTGGGGCTGACCCCCAGGCGATTGGTTTGGGTCTCCGCCCACAAGTGACTTGAGCTCCGGCGCCGACACATTACCCAACCCTTGCTGTTGTCGCGACTGCGAGGACAGGGATGAGACGCTGTCGGGCGTCGCCGAGCGCTTGTCCGACGACTCCTGGAGTCCGTTATGGAGTTCCTGTCGGCCGCCGAACGACTTCAACGGATCAAACTCTTTGTTGAGGGGCTGTCCCACTGAGGGCGCCGACCGTCGGGCGGCCGCCGTGTCTACGGTCTTATCGGTGGCGACACTACTGTCCTCATCGGCGGCACCGGTGGCTGTGGAGGCCTTACGCGGCGCCTCCAAGCGGTCCAACAATATGTTACATCTGTTGCGGATGTGTTGCAACTCTTTGCGAATCACTTTCACCTCATCCGTCATCAGCGGTAAGGGCTGTCCGTTCACGAAGAGCGTGATCTTCAGTATACGCGAGCACTGGATGGCGAACGACAGGTCGGAACTGTCAGCGATGGTAATCAAGTCGTTGTCCTCATCCTTGTATTTGATGACCACATCGTCGTTGGCGTCCAACTGTCCCCTGAAGACCCTCTGCATCATAAGGATGAGCTCGTCGTACGTGATCTCCTCGTTATGGATGGGTATCCGACGGATGTCTTCGCCGAACGACACTTTGATAATGAGTTTACCCGTGAGGTCCAGGTGTGAGAACTCGCCGTCGTTTACGGCCGTAAAACTGGCCGTCGAGTTGCTGGAGGCCATCGCCGGTGTCGGTGATAGTCGCGGGGGTTGTGAGCACTGGGAGGGAATGGTAGGCGTGGGTGTCCTGTCCAACAACTGGTGGACAGTTAGTGGACGAGTGGTTGCGGCGATTGTGTCAACCGATTGTCGGCTTTAATTCAATGGCTTTTTGAGCGCCGATTGACTGATGACTGCAAACAACGGCACAAAACAATAGGCTTTTAGTGATGAATGCATTTAATGTGGGAATCAATTGAATAGCATTTCAGTGGACTATAGTTACCCAAAGTAGTGGTCAAACAAACAGTGATATGGATCGCGGGATCAGTCGATGAAAGTGAAAGTAAATGACAATCAATGGTATGGTATGTATGGGACAGACGTGTCGCTCATGACGTGAGACCAATGGCTAAACAAAACTGTTTGCGTGGAGTTTATATGAGTTACTGTGTGTTGAATGCACGCCAATAGGTGGCGCCCAATGCACGCCAATAGGTGGCGCCCAATGCACGCGTGAGTCACGTGACAAACACACCATCGACTGACACACAAATGAATTATAAATTGTGTTTAAATTGTGTTTAAATTGTGTTTAAATGGCATTGAATTGAATGAATGCATGCATTGAATGCACAGAACTGTCGGTCGAGTCATCAGAGTTTGCATTCAGAGGATATTTGCCATCAAAACGATGGAGACATCACCGAAACGGATCAAATTGGACGCCACAGCTATCGGTGAGCCAATACCCTCCGCGAGCGGTGGTGTCGGTGATGATGAGGACAATAAGTGGCGCTCACTATTGGACAGGCGTTTCGATGAGAAGGACGTCGGTATCAGTGAATTCATCGGCCATTTCAAGCCATTCACAGCTGTGCTCAAGAACCGGTACTTTGTTATGATAATTGACTCGTGAATGGGTGTCCACTCATATGTGTTTGATCTGACATTCTTGTAGTTACGAAGACTTCTTAGTACACGAGATCTCCCGCGACCGTCGAGTCGTACGGCTATTGGACACGAGTCGACCCGTAGAGGATGTGATACCAGTGCTGGACATTCATGAAGTGCTCGACGATAGCACTGTTGAACAGATCCGCCAATTGGCGAAACCATGCGATGATAATGAGGTTGAGATGGACTCGACTATAGAATTCCTGGACAGTCAGCCAACTGTTGAGGAATCGGTGACTGAATCGACAGATACTACCGGAGTTAATGTGAAGTCATCAGAGGTTAAGATACCAGTGACTGGTCTCTCGAAACACGCGAGAACTCGAATACATAAAGCCATTCGAGATAATTACGAGTCCTTAGAGACCTCGACCATCGGTGACACCGAAGCCGACAAACATATTGTGGTGAAGCGAGTGGACAGTCGTAGTCATGATTCTAATGGTAGGCGTCGACACGCCTGGCCTCAGGACAAGGGAGAGTACATACACTTTGTGTTATATAAGGAGAACCGGGAGACACAACAGGCGCTCCAGGAGTTGGCCCTCAAAATGCATATCTCGGCCAAGAATTTCTCGACGGCCGGCACTAAAGACAAGCGCGCGATCACCGCACAGGAGGTGTCGGCCTATAAGGTGCCGCCCCGTAAGATATGGGAGGCCTCCCAACGGTGTCGGGACGTAGAGGTCGGGCACTTCAGGTTTGAGCGCCGGGAGATAAAGTTAGGCGATCTGAAGGGCAATCGATTTGATATAGTCTTGAGAGATGTACCGAAGAGTGTGGACATGGATGCAGTGGCCAAGAGTATGGAGTCGGTGCGAACTACCGGTGCCATCAATTACTACGGAATGCAACGCTTTGGCTTTCAGTACGAGAAGCCGTACGCCATCGGTATAGCTATATTGAGGCAACAGTGGGAACGGGTGGTTGAGTTGATACTATCTGATAGACCGCAAGACATTCAATGGCGCGATGGGTCCGGTATGTCGTTCAACGAGTGCCTGAATTTGTGGCGTAAGACTAGAGACGCGAAGTCGGCGTTTAATAACTGCCCTCAAAAGTGGACACCAGAGGCTACGCTACTGAAAGGACTATCCCGTGTGGCGGACAATGATTATATGGGCGCCCTATGCACTGGTATGCATCGTAATCAACGCCTACTATACCTCCATTGCTACCAAAGCTACGTATGGAATAGGACCGCCTCATATCGGGTCCGTACGTACGGCCAGAGAGTGGTAGCCGGAGACCTATTACTCAAAAGTGATAATGAAGTGGACAGTGAGGTTGTGGACAGTAATGGCGATAAAAAGGGCTCCAGATTTGGCGATAATATAGTGGTTGCAGATGAGAGGAACAGTAGTGGCGCCAGTATTTACGATATAGTACTCCCTGTGATCGGCAGTGACAATGTGTGGCCGACTAATAGTGTCGGCGATTACATGAGGGAACTGTTGGGTGAGGACGAGGTGTCGGTCGATATGTTTAAAGCTTTACCCAAACAGTGGTGTGTTTTCGGCACTTATCGTCGACTTTACGTCAAACCAGAAGACTTTGAGTACGAATGGTGTGATTATAAAGACCCGAATGTACCGCTCATTGACAGCGATTTAGTGACCATTAGACGTAAGGCCCAAGAAGTGGACAATTGTGGCGATAATAAGACTAAAGATGTTGAGTGTCGTAGTGCTGGTGATGATAGTGTGGTAAATAGTGACGACAAGTTGGCGCTTAAGATATCGATGTCATTACCGACGAGTACTTACGCGACTATGATTTGCAGACAAATCACCAGAACTGAGACCACGATTCTTGAGACTAAACCGTGGCTTAAGAGTAGATTCAATGTTTAGAAATACTGTATAAATCAGTGACTGTTTTGTGGTTAAAATTATTTAGTTTTTTAATTAATACTGCATTTAATTCATAGTTAAAGTGTTGAACGGTTTGTAATATTTTTCAAACATTTTTCAAATTATAATTTAAGATCATTAAAAAATATTTGTATTTGTATTTGTATTGCTATCCCTTTCCCTGTCATACGATATATTATATAATTAGACCTATTATTTGGCTACCGTTCCCACGAATCAGTATTTTCTGTATGCATGGTGACCACAATTATCTCTTAAGCACTTAATTCACTAACTTTTTGAGATAATTAGTGGTAAAACTGAATGAATCATAACGTTGTTTATGAATGCCTCCAATGTTTACGTCAATGAAAATGTTTTGCATTTCATTTGAAAAGTCGTTTCAAAAAACTGTTTATATTTTGCGATTAAAACTGAAATGAATTTAACGCCGAAAACGGCTATCAATCCGATTGTCACGTGACTAACACGTGTTGACCACCCGTTGCCCTCAAAGCCTATCGCCTCCACTACTCACGAGTTGTGTCCGTTCGGTGATAATCGCAGCGATGAGTGGATACCATAACCGTCGCAGACGTAGCCACGACTCGCCGGACCGATCGTCACCCGGAGCTGATCCCATGCAGTGGCGGAACACTAATCCCAATCAACACCAATCGCCGCACCGGCAGTTCGCTCACAACCAGCCCCCTATGCGGCCCCCACCCCACCCTTTCGGTGGCCCACAAATACCCCCTAATATGGGTCATCAGCGTATGTTTACCCCCAGAAGCAGTTATTTCGGCGCCGGTAATACCGGTCCGCAGATACCACCGGCGCCTACAGTGGGTCAGCACTACAATACCGGCGCTTATTATGAGTCACCTGAACACCCGTCGACACCACCCCCGCCCCCAATGAGAGCCAACCCTCCCGTTCCCTACGCTATGGCCGCCGATACGAGTCGAGCCGTGTATACACACCCGTCGGCGGCGCGCACACCAGAGCCCTCCGGAAGTACTGCGAGTGATATCTTCAATACTATCGACATCGAGAACATCGATCAGATCCGAGAGGCAGTGATTAACGCCAACCGACAGACTGCCACCGGTCTGGTCCTCCAGGAGAGCACTGTCACCGAAACTGATCCGACGGATACCGGCGGCGACCGAATGGCCGAACTTATAGCCGAATCGCGGAAGATATCAAACGAGTCGGAAGTGTTGACCCGCAGTCGCAAAGACACCGAAAGTCGGATCCAAGAGTTGGACAAAGAGTTGAAGGCTTTCGAGCAGAAGATCCGACTCAGGGATCAGTTGAAACGAACCAAAGACCAGTTCGAGGAGAAGATCGAGGCGTTGGGAAGGGATTCGAAGCGATTGCTCGACGAGATGGCAGACCTTAACCGCAGGATTAGGTCGGAGTCGACGACGAGCGCAGAGTCCGAGGCGTCAGTGATTCGCGAGGTGTCTGACGAGCAAAGGCCCGCTCGAGTCGATAGGCCCGGCCCTCCACAGCCCGCCGCTGCCAGAGCCCAGTCATCCCATTCCAGTCACAAACCGACTTCTTCTGGCTCGACGTCATCTTTGGTGTCGGCGCTGAAACGACCGAAGAGTTCGTCAGCACAACAGACAGCGGTTAAGAAGTTGCGAATCGCAGACCATATGTCTCCCAAACCGCCGGCGCTCAAGCCGTCCACACCATCGAGTGGTGGACCCAAACGCACAGCACATATAGCCTTTAGGGGGTCGACCTCTAGTCCACAAACTCGTTCGCCACTCACTCGCACGCCATTGACTCGAACACCACTCACGCGAACTGATTCACCGAAAATTAGTCGTCTTTGTCGTCAGCCCCCTCCCGGCCCCCAACGCTCAGGCAGTTCTGCGGTTACCAGTGGTGTGAAGACTTCGAAACCTCTTAGACCCGGAACGGGTGGCTCCAGAAACAGACGTTTGGACGATGATATGCCGGCCCAACAGACTGCCAGCGCTGCCGAACCCGTGTCCACCTCTGCGCCAACGGCTTCCGAAGCGAATAGAGCCGATATTGTGGCACCGGAACCGAGTCGTGATAATCCTTATAAACCTGTAGAGGAATCGTCGGACAGAGAAGTATTTGACGAGTTGTCCAAAATAGTTGAGTCACATATGGCTGCTTCAGAGCCGCCCCAGACATCACCGGCCGGTGCTTCAGAATTGACGAATGAAATGGACATAAATGCTGATGAAGTGGAACCAAATGAGGATCAGATGAGTGATAACAATGACGATAATGGTGGCGACGAGGAAGTGGTGAACGAAAGCCCTTTAAAAACGAAACCCATTGAGAAAGAAGTGGTTGTCGTGACCATCGAAAGCGATGACGACGGGGAACAGTATGTGTCGGACACCACGGAACTGGTAGCTCAGGTTAAGGCCGAAAACCCGGATCCGACTGACGATATCAATGTGTCGGACACGTCATCTCAGGCATCGGTACCCCTCAATACGTCCAACACATTCAATGAAAGCGGTTCTAAGTCTTCAACCGCTCTGGCATTTAGTAGACATGCGCTGAAGTACACGGGATTTGAGGACCAGGACGTCGTGCCCGCCGTTGACTACAGTATCGGTGCTCTGAAGCCGACCGCTGTCTCCTCCAAATTCAAGGACAAGAATGTTGTCATAGCGTTGACCACATTTAAGGAGTATTTGTTGGCCTCTTATTTCGACGCAACTGTTCGCCGGTTCCACATAAACGACAAACAAGACGTCATTCAATACGACGGACACGAAGGTCACGTGTGGGCTATGGTTGTGGTGGAGGGGACGGCCACTCAATGGCTGTACACCGGATGTAATGACAAAAAGTTGCGACTTTACGACGCAATGACCGCCCGATTGCACCGTCAGATTGAACTCAAAGATCAGATCCTGTGTCTGGACTACCGATTCGGTCAAGTGTTCTGCGGTCTTATTAACGGAACTCTTTGTAAAGTGTCGGCCTTTCACGAGATGGTCAGTCAGGTGGCGAACCCAGAGGCCGACCAGGAGTTGATTAAGTCATTCCCAGTGAACGCCAATCGACGTATCTCTGCGGTGGTGGCCGTCAAAGTGGACATACAGTCGGATTGTGGGCTCACAAACATTGANCAATAATTAAGTACAAAATGGTAGTCAAAAATACAATTAAATTAAACCTAAATCTAAATGACTGATAATTTAGGGCACAATCTTTGGCACTACTAACTATGTCCAGAGCCTCCCGGGGCCTTACCTTCAACCCCGTGCTCTAACTTAATGTGGTGTTTGAGATCCATATTGCGGGCGAAGGCAACGCCACAGATGTCGCAGTCCTGGGGCTTGGGATCAATGAACACGACATCAATAGAGCCCTCAAAAGTACCCAACAGTAGCCGCGAGCCCACCAGAGCGCAGGCACTTAAGCCAGTACACTTTTTCGGGACGCCCTCGTTGTCCAGGTGGTAGGCGATCCACTTGAGAGACCAGTTCTCGACTCCGACGCGAGAGACCAGACTCAGGCACTGCACTTTGCCGTCCTTTTGGCACAATATGACGTCCCGACCCCTCATATCTATGGCCGACACCACACCAGTCATCTCTATAATTTGGATGGGATTCCAGTCCTTCACAAAACAGTTTAAAAGTTTGTAATAAAATTCAAAATTAAATCAAAACTAATTCAAATTAAATACTGAACGCAATGGATATACCTTTTTCATGTCGTACACCAAAACTTTGGACTTTTCGAGTAGTTTGGGTGCAGCGCCGGCTGTTTTATCCTCAGACTTAATGGCCGGTAATTTATACACAATAAACAACTGACTGCCGAAAACCCTCAGCATCACCGGTGGGTTCAGAGTAATGGTCATCGAGTGCAGCACCCGGTGCTCATCGGTGTCCACTCCATCGCTGGTATCGATAATCCGTAGTTTATTAGACGTGGCGACCACTACCGGCTCAATGTTTGTGAGCCCACAATCCGACTGTATGTCCACTTTGACGGCCACCACCGCAGAGATACGTCGATTGGCGTTCACTGGGAATGACTTAATCAACTCCTGGTCGGCCTCTGGGTTCGCCACCTGACTGACCATCTCGTGAAAGGCCGACACTTTACAAAGAGTTCCGTTAATAAGACCGCAGAACACTTGACCGAATCGGTAGTCCAGACACAGGATCTGATCTTTGAGTTCAATCTGACGGTGCAATCGGGCGGTCATTGCGTCGTAAAGTCGCAACTTTTTGTCATTACATCCGGTGTACAGCCATTGAGTGGCCGTCCCCTCCACCACAACCATAGCCCACACGTGACCTTCGTGTCCGTCGTATTGAATGACGTCTTGTTTGTCGTTTATGTGGAACCGGCGAACAGTTGCGTCGAAATAAGAGGCCAACAAATACTCCTTAAATGTGGTCAACGCTATGACAACATTCTTGTCCTTGAATTTGGAGGAGACAGCGGTCGGCTTCAGAGCACCGATACTGTAGTCAACGGCGGGCACGACGTCCTGGTCCTCAAATCCCGTGTACTTCAGCGCATGTCTACTAAATGCCAGAGCGGTTGAAGACTTAGAACCGCTTTCATTGAATGTGTTGGACGTATTGAGGGGTACCGATGCCTGAGATGACGTGTCCGACACATTGATATCGTCAGTCGGATCCGGGTTTTCGGCCTTAACCTGAGCTACCAGTTCCGTGGTGTCCGACACATACTGTTCCCCGTCGTCATCGCTTTCGATGGTCACGACAAGGTGAAGAAAGAGTTACCCAAAGCAAAAATTTCCCGAAAGCAAGTGGTGAAGGAGCAGCGGTGGTAATAGCAGTAACAATAGTGAGTAGACTAGGAGTAAACCAAGGTGAAGTAGTCGTAAATACAGCATTTCATTCGTCAATTCTGAAGCACCGGCCGGTGATGTCTGGGGCGGCTCTGAAGCAGCCATATGTGACTCAACTATTTTGGACAACTCGTCAAATACTTCTCTGTCCGACGATTCCTCTACAGGTTTATAAGGATTATCACGACTCGGTTCCGGTGCCACAATATCGGCTCTATTCGCTTCGGAAGCCGTTGGCGCAGAGGTGGACACGGGTTCGGCAGCGCTGGCAGTCTGTTGGGCCGGCATATCATCGTCCAAACGTCTGTTTCTGGAGCCACCCGTTCCGGGTCTAAGAGGTTTCGAAGTCTTCACACCACTGGTAACCGCAGAACTGCCTAAGCGTTGGGGGCCGGGAGGGGGCTGACGACAAAGACGACTAATTTTCGGTGAATCAGTTCGCGTGAGTGGTGTTCGAGTCAATGGCGTGCGAGTGAGTGGCGAACGAGTTTGTGGACTAGAGGTCGACCCCCTAAAGGCTATATGTGCTGTGCGTTTGGGTCCACCACTCGATGGTGTGGACGGCTTGAGCGCCGGCGGTTTGGGAGACATATGGTCTGCGATTCGCAACTTCTTAACCGC